>JACCPG010007640.1:0-39045 GCA_016069955.1 Drepana arcuata
TTTATCCCCATGTACGACTCTGCATGATGATATTTTATTTATTTATATTTATTCCAGGGTAGCCTACCTACAAAATTATGCTCAATGAAGCGTCTGCTTAGTTAGGCAGCGGTAGTTTGATATTTATTCATGTATTCATATATTTTCTTCTGAAATATTATTCACTATCACATACAGTTTTTTACTCCTGAACGTATATTCGTTCCAAACTACTAACAATTTGAGTAATAAGGTTTAGTATCTGCTATCTTTTTCACACTTATGTAATTAAGCGTATGCTTTTATCTTGCTTTTATATTTGTTATGCTTTAGAAATTAGATACAACACGGAACGATATTTATTCTAACTAAATGTCAGTCAGCTTGTCAGATGCTGGAGTCAATATTTATATTGTTTTGTAAATGTTTTGTAATAATCTTTGTTGTGATCGTATTTGATACAATGAGGAAAAATATGCTAACGAGAACACTGTAAGGCCAGTCAAAACATTGTTTAGCATATTGAGTGCCTTAAAGCTTACAAAGTGTAAACATGCTTGTTTGTTTGTATTCAGCGAATAGGTAGGTAGGTATCTAAATGTCGGTCGCGATCCCCTCTGAAGCTAGCCCCGTCCCGAGCGGCACTCGGCAGCCAACCAACCGAACAGTCATTCGCACTCAGCTCAGTTTTGCTTTGAGGTGCGTACTCGTCTATCCCATTTAGTTTTCGGCCTCGTGAGTGGCATAACATATTTCGAGTGATATCAACAAAACAATGTTATCATTACGTATCTGTCAGATAATCGACAATGATAACAGGGGTGTGAAACACATTCTAGTTTTAAAATGAATATACTTTATTGGACACAAAAAAATACGAACTGCATCAGAGAGTGTAATTCCGCTGAAGAGATTTCTGTAAAAATGAGACATGCATCCGACCGAAATGCAAAAAAGTGTATCAGTGCAAGTAGATAGTGATTTTGCGTTGTTGCTGCCCAGCGGTGCCTACGAAATAAAAAAAATGGAGCCAAGATCAAAACTGCGAAAAGTGATCGTTTTCTGTTTACTGCTATCGTTGTTTGGAATGGTGGCATTTGGGTATTTCTGCCCAGACCAGGTGAGCTTTCCCTCCATATTAACACTTAACTACAAAAGCACTGTTTTGTCTTTTACATCTGACTTAATTCTATTTATCTAATTAATAGTTTAGATTAGACCAATGACATATTTACAGAATGTTTACAATAATTCTATTGACTGAAAATTTAGAAATATTTATGTACCAGGATATCACGAAAAATAAGTGGCATTGTAAAAACAAAGGTGAGTTCTTCAAGATTATTCATTCTGTACATCATCATCATCATCATATCATCATGCAGAGTCCCTAACGGGGTAGGCAGAGAGTATATAGTATTCTGTACATTCATTGATATTTAAAGTAATATCAGTTACACCCTTACCAAAAGTTGTTGAAGAGGTGGTAAGCAGGGGCGTATTCACACATTGCCTTCATTGACACTATATATATATGTACCTATGTATATATAAGTTGTACAACACATTGTTTAATAGTGGTGGTGGTTTAAATAACATAGTAAATCCCAGGGACAACTCCACACAAATTGATCTCATCCTAAACTAAACAAAGCTTGTACTGAAATAAGAAAACTTAAGTAATATTAAGAACTTTTCAGATAATGCACATTTACCTAACAATCAAATTAAAGCTTGTAGTGTGAGAAATCACTCTACTTAAGTTAAGAAAAAAATATTGGCTCAAATCAAGGAGGAGACTAAATAGTTGGCTAACTTAGACTAGACTTAAGATAATTTGCCATAGTGCAAGCTTTTAGCAATTATTATGATTCTCCCAACATTTCTATAAAGGATCAATGTGAACAGAAGAATAACTACATACTTGATAGGTATTCCATTTCCTTAGTTGTACAACCAATTTGTTATATTTAGGTATATTAGGTTCTTAAGTATATATGTTCTTAAGTACATTTAAGTAGCGAAAGAGGTAGGAGTAGGAAGCTTACAGAGAACTGGCGCTCCATACTCTCTGTTTACCCCTTTAGGAACTGGGTGGGGTGATATGTATATGTATGTAATAAATAAATAAAAAAAATTGCTATTATTTAAATCCACCTAGCAGTAAATAAAATTTTCTATAAATGTATTTAAAAATTATTTTCTAAAAATACTTATATAGATTTGTTTTAACCACGAATAGTTTTTTTTTTATTATACCATAAGTACTTTTATACTGCTGTCGCATTTGAGTATCTATTAATGTTGGAAACAAGAAGATTATTGGGGTGAAAAGTCAAATAGAAATCATAACAATGACAGAAAGCTTATTAGATAGATAATTTTCACTCTTATAGGTAATTGTAAAAGTATTGTTTGCAGATAATACTTGTAGAAGTGTTCAAGTGCCAATTATTTTTATAAAACCTAGATAGGTATAAATAGTGCCATCAACGAATACGCGCTACACCTACTATTCTTCCTCATAGTTTCTGAAGTCTGCAACCTTCCACTAATGTCGGTACACACTGATTACCAATGAGTGCACAAGCATATTACAATAAATAGGCTCAGGTCATACTCCCAGCAACCCCGCGACCCCTTCGTCTAGAAATTGGTGGGGCGCGTCTTCGGGGATGGTACTATCTATAGGTAATTTGGTATTATATAGGTGGTATGTAAGTCTAGAGAGAACTGGCGCTCTATACTCTCTGCCTACCCCGTTAGGGACTTGGCGTGATGATATGTATGTATGTATGTATATAGGTGATTATAAAGGTGGCTATACTCTTCCCATATGCTCGTACATACATACTAGTTGTGTACAATTCTTTAGTTTAACACTTTGAACTAGAAACTTGAAAATCCATAAACTAATGAAGTCCATGTTTAGCACATTTAATTCAGAATCGTTTTGTATTGCTACCCAAGCTATTAAGTATTTTTACTCAATGTGCATGGGCCGTAAGCCACGCCCTATTTAGAAGGTTGCCTGCATGCGTAAATGCAGCTCGTACTTTACGGCACTAATTAAAAGCTAAAGTGAGCCTTGCTCTGGGTTGTTTAGGTAACTGTGGCATTTAATGACTGGTAGCGCGCCACTGCTTGCGTGAGCGAAAACTGGTTGCTCTAGCATTCTTTATATAGATTTACTTTACCTTTAATTAGAACCCTAATGCTCCCGCATATACATACTAACGTATAATATCTTCATGCCTTCCTCACAACGGCCACAATACCCTCCTTTCGCCAGAGGTACATTTAGGCATCAATATGATAGATGGCGACTTTGAAACTTTGAATTTCTTCTCTGACGTATACCAATTACTTCACGATGTTTGCCTTCATCGTACCACGGTGTGAAATATCACTGTTCTTAAGTTCAGAAAACTCATTCTATAGACCTTCAGACCGCAATGTTTATATCTTGCAACATTGTATTTGCAGGTGACTACTTAAAATCTCTGCCACCACGTCTTTTCTCCGGCTTTGAAAAATTTATTACAACAAACAAAAATGCTTTCTTATTTCTCCAAGATGTATGTATTCATAATACTAGGTACCAACTAATAGATAAGTAAATACATTCTGAAGTTTTGGCTACGATAAATGGACGGCACCCAAAATCCATATTTATTTTCCTCCCCTGTTTGCGAAAGTTCGGTGTGCTGAGATAAGGGAAATGTGCTGAGACGTGCTTGTTACGGGCGCTGAGAAAATTAATGAAACTTCACTGTTTGCCTAGTTGGTGAACGTTTAAATAGGTAAGGGACATTTAAGGATGTACATTTTCTTTTAGGGTCGGAAATTTGCGAGTGCTTGCGTCTACAGCCTGTATGCATCTATTTTACATCTGTATCATCTTCTAGTCTATCCGCGTATCATCTCCTCTTTACTCCTAAACTTCTTAACCGATTTTAATCAAGTTTGCACCCCGTGTGTAGTTTGATCCAACTTGAAGGATAGGATACCTTACATCTCAAGTTATAGCCGCAATATTATTTTATTGCAAATTGTTTGTCTATTATTTGACAGTCACAATTATCAGATAGCGATAGCGATCTGTTGACTGGATTGAGTACGTATTTATTTACTGAGTCCAGTCAACAGATGTCAATGTAAAATAACAAAAACCTTAGCCACAGCAACGCGTGGCCGGGTCTGCTAGTATATATACCGCATATATTTCGCAACTTTAAAAAAAGCAAATTGTTATATATTTACTAGCATTTCACGTAAAAATGCATATTTATTTCCTACCAAAAGCGTAAATAATTATTTTCCGAAACTTAACTTTAAGAATCATGGATTGCTTATACAAACTTTCGAGCCCTATTCCACCTCCGTCAAGATAAAGTATTGTGATAAAAGATAGTCCATGGATACTACCCCAGGATATAGGTAATCTAATATCTGCCAATTTTCATTATGATCCTGTTCTGCCTCGTGAAATGTAATGAAAAAACACAGATACTACTATAACTATAGTTACATTTATCGATAAGTATCATCTATATAATATTTATATAGTCTCTATGGATTTCGTATAAGCTCGTCTACATAAAATCATTCTTGTGTAGCATTGTGATAAATTGTATTAAGCATGTAAATGCTTCGATAAACAACATCCTACGAATGTTTGTTAAACCATGGTTACATGCCTACCAACTCAAGTTATGAATATAAACTCAATAAATTAAGTATTTAAACGCTTGTCAAAAATATTATAGACGAAGAATACTACGCAACATGTCTTATTTTAACAATTAGCTTTTTTTTTATTGTGAATCAACGTATGCAGATTTCTTTACGATGCTTTCCTTCACTTCTGGTGTTTTAAATCAATGTACCATAGCTTAGAATCTCATTGGAATAGGCCACCGGAGTTTGATCCAGCAAACTTATCTTTAATAATTACTTACTGACGACTACTACTACTACCACTACTTTTAACAATAATATATATCCTCACGCCTTCCCACAAGGGAAGTACTTCGGGGACCCTTGTTATCTTATACCTTCATCAAGGTATAAGATACCTTGATGAAGGTTCGATGTTCGTAGATAACTTAATTGCGTTTCTGTAATAAGAGGACTTCCCACTACTTTTAACTTTAATTAATTTTAAAGTATTGTACAGCAGCGCGACATTTTTTTTCTATGAATGCAAAACGGCCCCTTAGCCAAGAAGGTGCTTACACATAGTGTCGCTTCAAAGTTTGCACTGAAAAAATAATTATTCGTATAATTAACGTTTAACATACAATTTGCAATTTTCTTTGAATTTTTTGATTTAGTTTTTTTCGTTATTGAATTTAGATCTATGTTACAAGCTGATATCCTTCCTAATTATGAAGAATCATAAAGTTTTGAAACGATTGACTTGGCGTGAAGATATTTAATCATGAAGTATACTTACTACTTTCTTATTTGAGTTAATAAATGCGACAGTGAGTTGGTTTCTTAGGCTTTTACGTCTTGACTACTTTTTTATTTTATCATTAAATATCAAACATATGGTCAAGATAAAAAAAAGACATTCAGTAGACCTTTAATGTAGGAATAAATAATGCAACTGAATTGATTGTCAAAATCTACAATAGAGCGTGCGGAGCCGCAGGCAACAGCTAGCATATTAATATAAAAACAGTTTTGATGTGTACAGAGAACACACGCTCAAAATTTATACATCCAGTTATTTGTGAAATTTGGAGAGCTGGCTGAAGTGTTAATAATTGAACGCAAGTCGTGTTTTTACCCACCCTACATAACTATAATATTTACTTGTTTTATATTAAGTACATACATTTTGGTACGCTTCACGCCTTCTCATAAAAGGGTAGGCAAAGGTTTGTAAGTAATTTTTTTAAATCGTATACACGTTTCCTTTCCATGATTTCCTTCACCGTAAAGTCCGCCATGTGATTGATCTCTGTAAAACACTGAACTGCATTTCGAACATTTTGCTATTATCTAATGGTATGTTTATGTATTGATAAAGATTAAGTATTTTATATATTTTTTTAGTAAGTATATAGTTAGGATTAAGTACTTTTTTTCATCGCATTAGGCCTAAGAAGTATCTATGTGAAGTATTATTACTTGGTATAACATTTAAAGTTCACGATAGCTCGGTATCGTGAGAGTAAATAGGCTACGGTAACCAACCACATGCTTGCTTGCTACTCTATTTGTATAAAAAAAACATATCGGACTTAAAGTTACTGTAAACGGAGTAGCGACATTTTTTTGAATACTTCTAATGTTGCTATGTTTCTATATGCACATTTACTAAATTAATAATATAATAATATATCCACACGCCTTCCCACAAGGGTCCCCGAAGGGGTAGGCAGAGTCGTGTAGGTAATAGCCACACACCCACTTTCCGCCAGAGGTATATCAGGTGCCAACGTGACAGATGGCGAGTCCATCGCCGTTACTCAAGCACGACTGATACATACGCCTTTGAATTTCTTCTCAGACGTATGCAGGTTTCCTCTCGATGTTTTCCTTCACCGTAAAGCTCGTGGTGTGACTAATCACTGTACTTAAGTTCAGAAAAACTCATTGATACAGTCGGGATTCGAACTTGCGAACCACTCGTTATTTACTAAATTGAACGACAATAGGACCTATGCACATCTAACTAGTCTTCAAATGAACAGACTGGCTGGGAATAAGTTTTCATCTTCGTCATAAACTCTAGTAAGGTCTCGGCTCTTGTCGGCGTCTCATCATCGCTGTTCTTGCCCTCTATGATATCTTATAGAAGTCACATCGTATGGCCAAAAATCTTTCTAGTTCTGTTCTTTCTTATTTCCCGCATGGACATTTCTTTTTATGGAATGTAATTATATAATTCATTTTATACCATACTTTACGTTAGTATTGGAAACAAGGCAACTATTATATCTCAAATAATAGATATAAATCATTATTATAAAACACACGTTTGTTGGATTGAACAAATCTATAACGATTTAGAACAATAATATAATAAATCGTACAAACAGCGTCAGCTGCCCAAACAACGCGCAGTCGGGTGGGTGTTGGACCGAACAATTTGTAATTTGGTTAACAACGAACACTTACAAACAATTGTTAAGCCGAAATGTAGGTGTCCTCGGGTTGTTAAACCTCAGTGTATACTTTCGCGAGGTCGATCAAGCTTAAAATAATTTCTATTATCTAATTTAGCATTAGCTAGACAAATTTTTAAGGTACTTTTTGCGGGGCACACTTTTTGCTAAATATATCTGTTAGGTAAGTAGTTTAGTATTAGGTTAGTATGAATATGACTATTATATTATACTATATATATATAGTATACTATAATAGTCATATTCATACTAATATTATTATTATACCATAACACAAGCTTTGCTTAATTTGGGACTAGGTCAATTTGTGTGGAATTGTCCCAGGTATTTTTTATTAATAAAATAAATAATAATAATAAAAATAAAATTTATTTGCAAATTTTATTATTATTATTGTATTCCTTATAATATAGTCTATATGCCAGTTAAACTCGCATCAAAATTTATTCAGCCGTTACGAAGATAAGTCGGAACAAACATACTGACAAAAAAAATAGTTTAATTGTACCTATATACCTACCTATTGTAGTATAAGGCTGTAATTTTGACATCAGACTCAATGTTTTATTTAATTTTAAGTACATAGTTGAATATTTTACATTTTTTAAGATGTTTCTCGGTAGTTGAAATGCTTGCACATTCTTTATCTATACCAAGGAGTTTGACTGAATTAAAATGTGTACAGATTTGTGACAGCGCGAGCTTTACGGGCCAAGCTTCTCGAGGAAAATTATGTCTACGTCTATAATAACTAGGACATTTCAGTTGTTCGTAATATACCTAAATGTATACGTCGCTTTATGGACCCCCATTAAGGAAACGTGGCTATTGTTAAATATTTTACATAGTCGAGTCGTAAATGAGAATGATCTACATTTTCAGCATTTATTAAGCCAGTAGATATATGTCAATTGTGAAGTAAAAAAAAGATATGTACATTGCAATGTACTTGTTTTAGTAATTAATGCAAATAAAGAAATTATAATCAGTCATCCTTTTCCACCGATAAATTGGCTACCCGTGGCTCCGGCATTAAACTTGGAATCCCACTTCGGTACTTCCCAATTTGGTTTGCGCACTTAATATTCCAATCGCAAGTTATCTGAGCAAATAATAAAACTGCATTTGTTTGGTCGCAAGTTGCGTTTCGTGTTCGTGTCCTCATATGGCAGTGGCGTGGTGTTCTGGTCGGCGTACTCAGCGAATTGATAATGGACAGGATAACACCTGGCCAGTAACAAGTTTCCAGTAACGCCTACGGTAGCTATCTCAGACCAGCGCTACTTAGTAGCTCGTCATTATCTAAACTGTGCGTGAAACTTGCAGCGGATGTTGATGAAATTTGCATACTTTTACAGGCAATTGCTCGAACCACTCGGCCACCACGGCTATTAAATTAAGTATACCAAAAAGCACGTATTAAATTAAGTATACCAAAAAGGCTTAATCTAGGCTAGACGAGTTATAAATTCAAGGTCACTTATTCGGAATTTAGATTGTCGCCTTAGTAACTATACTTCTAGATTTCTATTGATATTTTGTAGACAGTAGTATTAACCTTGAAAACGGAATTAACAGAATTCAGTGCTGATTTCACAAATGTATGTATATGCTTATAATGTAATATATATATATATATATCTTCACGCCTTCCCAGAGGTATGTAGATATCCACAAACCCACTTTTCTCCAAACATATATTTTTGAGGTGCCAACGTGACTGATGGCGAGTCCATCGCCAAGTTTCTCAAGCACGACTATACATACGTCTTTGAATTTCTTCTCAAATGTATGACTGTTTCTTCTCGTAAAGCTCGTAGTGTGACTAATCACTGTACTTCAGTTAAAAAAAACTCATTGGTATAGTCGGGATTAGAACTTGGAATCTTTGTGTTGCTCGAACCACCACGGCTATGTACAGTTTAAACCTTATGTGATTTTAAGGTACCATTTTTCAAATATATCATTGTCATTATGAGACAAAATATAACGATTTCTTTGTCATTGTGAATCATGTCACCTAATTACTAATTTATTATTCAGAATGAGTAACCGATCAATGACCCATCTATTTATAAATTTAACTTTATTGATACTCATATTCGACTGCCAATAATAACCCATCTATTAAAAATTGTTCGCTATTTATTGATATATTGTTTAAGAGCCGTGGTGGCCAGGTGGTTCGAGTAGTTGTAGCCTGCGACACAAAAAGACAAGTGCGAATCCCGACTTTACCAACTGTAGGTGCTGGCCAGGTACTACCTATACACCTCTGCCTACCACTATGGGGACCCTTGTGGGATGGCGTGAGGATATATTATGTTTAAGAGCTTTCAGATATAAGTAATGTAAAAGACAATAAATAGGCAACAATCTTCAAAAAATATTATGAATAACAGCTACCACCAAATACAATAGTGAGGTCTAGTTCGATCGTTCAAATTTTGTTTTAGTGTTTTATCACACGTTTTTAGTGATTAGAAAAAGTTAATATAATTTTTTTGCAAAAAACATGTATCTGAAACACGAATGTATTTCGTACTGGTTTCAGCATATTCAAGGCATCTGTAGTTTACCTCTTATACAAGTCTCGCCAAAGGTGTGAACACATGCGTAACACGACACTTTACGAGACTATAATATTGCTCGCGTATCATAAAACACGCGCATAAATATAGGTTCTCCAAGACTTGGCGCCAGTTAGTGTTGCCTGACCTTCCGCACATTTAATAAATAAATAATAATAAATAAATACCTGGGACAATTCCACACAAATTGACCTAGTCCCAAATTAAGCAAAGCTTGTGGTAACTAGACAATGATACATTTACTTATATAGATAGATATATACATAAATACATAGGATATCCAAGACTAAGGTACATATACTCGATTTCATCACACAAATATCTGCCCTCAGCGGTATTCGAACCCGCGACCTCAAGTTTCGCAGTCAGGAGCTCTAACCACTAGACCAGACGGCCGTCGTTTAAGTTCAAAGGACGTGATACTTCCCCCAGATAAGGACGACTGAGTGTAAAGATCAAATAAAGTTTCATATGCCATTAGTTTGACGACATAATTTTGTGGAACCTTTTTGGAAAATGTGCACTTCCTTAGCGATAATAAAAACACAAACCAGTTTCAGGTAAATATAATAAAAAACTGTAGCAGGCATAAACACTAACTAAGTTACAGACCAAAATATTTGACTCAAATCCTAAATGACCTAATGACTAAAATCAGGTGAACATTGAATGCTAGATAGCAGTGCTTATTATCTAGATATGGACCACAAGTTCTAGGTAAATAAGGTTCTCGGTAATTCCCTGTCAAAATAACAAATTTATTCGATCTTAAATAACCATAGGAAGGCGTGGGAAGGGTCCGTAGGCAGCGGTGTATAGATAATACCCACATACCCACTTTTCGCCAGAGATATAGTTTAGGTGCCAACGTGACAGATGGCGAGTCCATCGCCGTTACTCAAGCACGACTATACATACGCGTTTGAATTGCTTCTCAGACGTATGCAGGTTTCGACTCGATGTGTTCTTCACCGTAATTCTCGTGGTGTGACTAATCACTGTACTTAAGTTCAGAAAAACTCATTGGTACAGTCGGGATTCTAACCACTCGGCTCCACGCTCTCATGTGTTCTATACTTCCATATTAGATATGAATATATTTCATATGAACCATATTTAATATGGCCATTTGGGCGCTCATTAGGAGCGTCATAAATTGATTCTATTAAGTGTTTTTTTTTATTGATCTAGCGTGAGGCATACGATTAAATTCAGGCATTTGTTGTGTCCAGCAAACGGATTTAGGTATTTGAATATTCATGCCTAAGATTAGGGTAACTCATGTTTCTTTATAATTTGGGGCGATAAGAGCTAATAAATAACTGCAAATTGCAGTGATTGTTCTATCCGTAGCATCTAACGTCGGGAACTAACTACCGCTTATACTGACTGGGTGTAGGGAAATTTATGATTTAACATAAATTGAACCTATTTTGATTAAAGAGACTGGATTAAAAAGTCCCATGTTCCAGGGTGACCGGATGTATCAGTTCTTTGGGCATATATTTTTACTATTACCGGAAAATGTTACCTTAGTTGCAATTCAAGCTTTTAGGTAGTTGTAACACTATATTCTTTACAAGGTTTTTTACGCCGTTTCGCTCACCTTAATGTAAAATTTTTCGCGATATTTGAATATATTTTTACTATTACCGGAAAATGTTACCTTAGTTGCAATTCAAGCTTTTAGGTAGTTGTAACACTATATTCTTTACAAGGTTTTTTACGCCGTTTCGCTCACGTTACTGTAAAATTTTTCGCGATATTTGAATATATTTTTACTATTACCGGAAAATGTTACCTTAGTTGCAATTCAAGCTTTTAGGTAGTTGTAACACTATATTCTTTACAAGGTTTTTTACGCCGTTTCGCTCACGTTACTGTAAAATTTTTCGCGGTATTCGATTTTGTTCCAGTATATTACAGATCTAGTTTCCTCTTTCCGTATTCCAGGGATCGACTTGTAATTTATTCATTTCAGTAGGCTGAGATGTAGTCAGACGACGGTCGAAAAATATTTTTAACCCTCGGGTACTCTTTTTTCCTATGTCCTTGTGCTCCTGCAAACATCAGCAGTTACGTTACGTAACAAATGAACCCTGTCGCATGTAGCTTTAATAAAATAAATAAATATCCTCACGCCTTCCCACAAGGGTCCCCGAAGGCGTAGGTACCTATAGGTAATACCCACACACCCACTTTCCGCCAGAGGTATATTATGTGCCATGTTAAAATACTTATAATTAGTCCATATGAGATGATATCTTATGAATAAACGTAGCGAAGTAATTAAACAAAAACCCCTAATCCTTGTGATATTTTGTGTTAGTGTTTATTAATGTAGTAGGTAGGGTGTACAGCCCACTTCATTAGAGGAACAAACAAGTGGAATGAGGACGGCGCCCTTATCTCTTCACCCTCTTAACCCCGCCCTTGATAGAAGCGCAACTTATTAAAATATTATTTCTTTCGGGATTGGATGCTTTTATTGTCACGGGGGATTTGAAGGGATCGATAGAAGGTTCGAGTGAAATATGACGACGGGGGTGAGGATAATGCGGGGTGTGCTTAGACTAAGGCCGAGCGGTTCGCGTCGATGGTCGTACTACTAACATCACTTGCCAGTGATAGCTGCCTGTATTCACGTAACTAGGCGTCAGCAAATTTTCACTGTTATGCAAAAATACATATGTAATATGTACTCCTCACGGGACAGGCAAAGATTACAGCGCCAGTTCTCTAGGCTTCACCTCTGTCGTTTCTCCCCACACATTCCCCAGTATCCCCAGGTCGCTCGCTGCTTTATGCAGTCGGTGTGTGGGTACTACTTATACACCTCTGCCTACCCCGTAGGAGACCCTTGTGGGAACTCCTATGTATATATTCAGGTGACTTATCGGAAATTTCGTAAATAAAGAATTTCAGACATCACATTGATTTTATGGTTATTTGTAAACTGCCTTTCATCTTATTTTCATATTCAAGCTCTTTTCAATATAGCAAGCACTATTAAGTATTAACGCTCCCAACCATCAAAGTAATTGCGCTTTGTAAGGGTTCTCGCCACCCTTCCGGGTTTTAAAATCAATTTCTCGTTCCTCTTCAGATGTATAGTAAAATCTTTTCTGCTGCGAATGAACACGATGCTAATGGAAATGAATTGCTCCTAAAAGTGTTGACTTGGTAGGAAATATTGCAGACGGTCTTTTAATTGAGATACCTATTTGCAATAGTTATATAATAAGTTGTAAGATATTTTTGCATTTGTGAATTTGAAATTATATTATGTTAAGAAATTTCTTAGAATTTATTCCCTAAGAGGCTATATGTACACGAACTTGTTATATATGTCGTGTCAGAAGTTCTTTAGGTCGAAATTTTCTATGAACAAGTTTGTTCCTTGCCTTGCTTAAGCCTTGCTAACCGTCAGGGTCCTACCATGAGGTGTTCTAATCGTAATTTTAGTTGTTTTTATGACGAGTGTATTTAATGTCTTTGTACATAGGTACTTTATCTCTTTCGCACTCTTGGATAGTGACAGCAGCACACTATCGTACGACCCCTGATCTATATTACGTTATGTGCTTAAACACAGTTACGTCAATATCAACTATAGTCATTAATCCGATTACTATTAACTACCCCTCGGTGGAAGTTTATACAGATTTAAGGGGTTGGGGGTGCGAGGGGGCTCTATCTCTGTTGCCAAGAATCTAGGGCGCTATTTGAGTGGGCTGCAACTTATTGTCTCGAAATGATCAAACAAATGTGTCTCGCTTATAATAATTTGATGACAACTTTCTCTTTAACGTGAATTTATCGGCTGTTATAAATATTGCCTTTTAAATTATTTAACAGTTCGTAATGAACGCCTGTTGTTTGATTTATTTATGCCCAATAGTTTAGTGTTAATTAAAGTAGAGCGGTTTAACCAAATAAATATATGCATTAAGAGTGCTATAAAAAAGTTTTATGTCACTTCTCTTCCCTTTGTATATATATTATTATTATTATCTTCACGACTTTCTACTAGGGACAGGTGGATGTGTAATGACACCCTCTTTGTGCATGAGATATATTTAGACGCTAAAGTGACAGATGTCGAGACAATCGCAGTTTTAAGCACGCTAATACGATTTTGAATTTCTTTTCATATGCAGTTCCGTCACGATATATCCTTCACCTTAAAGCATGTGATGTGATTATAATCACTGTACTAAAGTTCAAGTTTGCGAATCGAATCCCGGGTGGCTGGAATTGCGGGTGATAACTTGTACCTCTTCGCAATCACCACTCAAATAATATATGTATGTATTGTATAGTAGACATTAAAAATATATTTTAATATACGAATGGTATATAATGTAAAAATATATGTATCTGTTGTTATAGGTGTGCGCTCTATCTCCAAGAGAGCGAGTAACAGAATCGATGGCACTGACGTACGCAGAAGCACCAGGCCGCCCGCTGCCTGACCTCATCGCGCAGCCAGGTCTCTCATACGATGAGGTCCTGCACGACGACTTCAGGTTCGACCTGAATGCGCACGATGTCATGGTCTTCTTGCACATACAAAAGACAGGCGGCACCTCGTTTGGGAGGCACCTCGTCATGGACCTCGACTTGATGGTGAGTGTATGCTATTTTGACCTCCTGTCTTACATCAAAAACTTTACTCGATCTATATATCTATTTCAGGATGTATTTCTGCAAGTATACTTAAGGTATCAAGCTTAATAGGAAATTATACATCGGAATGTTTACGTGAGAAGTAAGTGACAGTGATGTTAGAAGGACGAGTGTAAGGAACGCTGCTAAGTTTTTACCAGCCCAGCGATTCAATGTAGATATCCGGTCTACTCACCGCAGGAGCACACCACACTGTGACATCTATCTATTAAGTGATGTTGCGATCTTCAAATGATAGAGAGTTGTTCATCTTTTGATTGGGAGTGCAGCAGACTTTGGGCGATCCCGATGCTAAAAGTTTGGAAAAAGTAAACGCATATTTTATTTTTACTTTGCCAAATGGAGATCAGAATACCCAAAACTAGCGACTAGAAATCAGACCTGTTATGACGTAGTAAATTAGATTTGAAGATTGTACCCAAAACACTCTACAGAGTGACGTTAATGGAGGGCTAAAGTGTCTTGTAATGGAGGACAGAGCGTGTTAGGCTACACGTTTTATATTAGCTATACATTAATTACTATTGACATGAGAGTGGGTAATTTGTATTCAAGACCCCCGTTAGCCATTAGTGGTTCAGGTGCGCCTTTAGTATCTACCTACGTGTTGTTAGGGCTCCGACATAAGGACAGTGAAGGCGATTTGCAATCGCCGACACCCACCGACATCGCACTACTCTAGGTGTATCGAATATCAGCTGCTTGCTTCATACTACAACTCTATCTATACTAGTATTATAAATATGATAGTTTGAACAGATGTTTGGTACTCCCGGGTGAACGGAATTGGATGAAATTGAGTAGGGCATTGATTGCATGTGAGTTTCACACCAGTTTTGGGCCACCGCTTGTTGAAGTTTGGGTGGGTTTTGGTGCTAAATTACACCTTAGTTGTCAAGTCCCCGATTTGTGGGTACCCTTTACTAGGATTAAAAAGGAAAAGGTAGCTTTTGTGATTTGCTCTTTCTTTATTTCAAATGTTACGATCTTTATTCGTTTTGGGCTCTGTGTCGTCTTTTATCTTCACGCCTTCCTAGAAGGGTAAGACGAAGGGGAAGCCAAAGGTAAATGATACTCTTGTGTCATCGGACATTATTTAGATGCCAACGTGACACACGTGTGACAGGTGATCGTCTTGATTTTTTATTGGTTCGTATTTTTTTATGATGCTTAGAAGAATAAGTAAATAATGATACACATACACAATACACCATATTGATCGCTGTTCCTATAGAAAAGTAAAGCAAATTTGCGCGTTATGACACACTCGCTTAAGACTTTATGAGGCAGCCGGCAGAGACAAGTTTGTAACAGCATTTCCTTTTTCCATTTTACCCCGGAACATAGACATTCATGTTCAACAAAATTTGTCCTTTGAGGAAATTTCCAATTCCTAGGAACGACCTTTCTATTTATTCCTTTGAAATATTGGAACGAAATGGTCGTTGACATTTGCATGCCCTCAGCGAAATACGAGCTGGACAAGAACTACGAACCGGGAAAACTAAAGCCTCTGTCAATATCAAACGAGAAAAAAAATTGCAGAATATCCGTGTAAACGTGGCAGACATGTCAAGCGGTGTGAGATCCCCCGGGCGTCTATTATAGTGTGCGTGTGTGGTGACTAAGCACAAATGATGAAAATGGCGGGCACTCTCAAAGAAAATCTCGCGTCACTCTCGCGCCCTTTTGACTTTTTCGTCGACTGCTACTTTTATCTTCTAAATCTTTTAAGAGAGGTAGGGCATAACGGGGTTTTCCGTTCGAATTTGGAGCTGCCCGACTGGGGCAGGACCTTATAGAAGTCCGTAGCCAAATAACACAATTTATTGTGTTGTGTTCCTACGCGGTGAATAAGGTCTCCAGTAATGAGCTCTTTGGGGAGGGGGGAGGATTGATTGAGGGAGAGGATCTTCTTCTGAAGAATGGCAGCGCGCAAGGGATACTTCGGTATCGTTAGCGTAAATAGCGTAACAGTTTCCCATCAGATGGGCCGTATGATTGTTTGGCACTCTTTTAGTATTAAAAAAAACAATCTTTTCACCCCTTTGTTGGGGAATATTCGGAATTACGAAACAATTGCTTCAATCGAACACTGAAATACATTAAAATATTGACGTCTCGCAATGATGTGGCAATGAATATCCATTAGGCATGGTTGGTGCTAAAACAGCCGATTCGTCTTCGTTGGTCGTCAAATTATAATCGGGAGACGACGTTCGTTTACGCAGCTACGCGGATTGATGATATTGCGGGTGACGGGAGAAATATTAAGCTCTTCACTCGCATAACCAGTAAGTGCTTGTCTGGTACTTAAATGCGGATAGGTATCTAATTATATCTTCTTGATATAGAGTAGAAAAACTTCAAATTAGGATTCCAATGATTTGAAGATGTAGGCACCGATATTGGCATATCTCGCCTTCTAATTATAGAACCTGAAGTCAGTGTAAGACCTCATATTTCACCAGAATTAGATACTACATAAGTGTCACGGAGATATAGGGCGAGTCTGTCTGTATTTATATTTCAGCTTATTAAATAAATAGGCAATACACACATATATTCAATGAAGGATATGGGGACATCTCGGCCTTGAACTGCAATACAATTTTGACTATAAAAGTAGATGTGAGTGGCTGTGCACAACGATATTGGTGCCCCACTTCATTATACAGCAGCGGATCATGGATACAACAAACCAAGTATGAAAATAGTATTAATACGGTTGAGATGCGTTCTCTTCGAAAAGTGTGCGACGTAACGATTTTAGATCAAATCCGAGATGGAGAGATTCGCAAAGCAGCAGGCGTGATTATAGGTATGAAAAAGACGTGTTACGTTGGTTTGGACATATGGAAAGGATGCATGAAAAAATAAAAACGACATTTGTAGATAAAACTGATCGGAAACTCAACGATGGCAACATCAAGAGTAATCGCAAAGAATGATGACTTGATGTCGAGAGAATGAGAGAGAACCGAAGCTTATACAGAATACTTAAGAAACAGAGTATTCTTCAACCAACCCCGTGCTTCGGCGTTATATGTACATATATGTAGAACACGTCCACTAATACAGAAGACTATTTTGATACTTTTATAATAATATATTTCAGATAAATTTCCATATTTTAATAAGATTTTGTTTGTATATTATTTCGGTATACGATAGACAATCCTTATCCAGATTTCTATGTAATGCCACAGAGTCGATTTGAATATAAATTAAGGCAAGACCCTATCATAGAGCCTTCAGCTATGAAATGTAATATTTCCGTTGATGTGAAATATATTAGCTTCGGCCCACGTCGATATTAAAGGCAGGCTCGTAACGTAATATAAGATAGTTTACGAATTCTCAAGATATTTTTCATTAATAATAAAATTTACTAGGTATATTTCACGATCTCCGGTTCAATCCGTTGGAACCCAGTGCAGCCCAGCTCCCTAACTCGCAAGCCAGCAACGGTCTAAGCCTGTGTTCGTATCCCAAAGGGGGTTGCGGTGATTGCTTAGTACCTAAGAAGTGCTTGGCTGGATGCCTTCGTCTCGCCATTGTTCGATTAAGTATCAAAAGTTACCGGAACTATCATTAGGTGGGATAATAAAATACTGGCTGCAATAAGGAGCTATACCACCATGTGCTACTGCAATTATAATTACAGAATACAAGCAAGCAGGACAGACTGAATGTACTTTACGCTTTCGAGGTGCGCCGAAAGGGTTAGGTGCAACAACACGCTAGTCACCTGAGATATACAGTCAAACCTGGATAAGAGAGAGTTCAAGGGAGCACAATTTCATTCTCGCTTATAGAGGTTTCTCACTAACCCGAGTTTCTCGCTAATGCAGGTACATGGGTAGCGTTTCTCTCTTATAGAGGTACGCAGCAATAGCAAGTCACAGCAAGTACGAATGTGGTACATAATATATGTAATATGATAAAATTATGTGCATAATATGCACAACATATATTAAACAAAAATTCAAGCACTATGTAATTTTATTTTATTTAAAACTTATTTACATTTAAAAAAATTCGACAATTTCGTTTGGGTTTCTGTTTTTGTATTTTGAAAGTTTTTTTTTAACTCGTAAATTTTCCGGATGTCCGGATTCAAAAGCATTCACGATTAAGTTTATCACTTAATGACAGTACTTTAATTTTCCGTTTTGACATGATCCAGAACAGAAATTTCCTTCGCAATAGATTAACTATAACTGATTAATTCCGACAAACAGGACAACAGGACGGTACACAGGCACACGTGTCCATTCGAAAAGAATGCGATAAAATAAAAACAACGTTATTTAGTTCCACTAAATAGAATAGGTACAATATTTATGAGAAAACAATACAAAAACAATGGTAGGAAGTTCCATGAAAGTTAAGAATGAGTCATAAATAGCAGATGTTAAATTTGTAATTGGTTTTGTCATTTGTTCCTAAAAAAAAAAAAAAACTCGACTGTCACTTATAGAGGTATAGATAAGTAGCAGTCTCACTTACGGAGGTCCATGAGGGAAAAACGACTCTCTCTTATAGAGGTTTCTGTTTCTCGCTAATAGAGGTTTTGGGAGCTTAAAATTACGGGTCTTGACTATTACTCTCACTTATAGATTTTTCTCACTTATCCAGGTTTGACTGTACATATGTCTTTAGGCGCCTCGTGACAAATGGTGAGTCTGTCATACTCGTGATTTGATTGTGAGGAAAATAATTGATTTCTGACAGACGCTTTATGCAGAAGCTACTTGAAGTTATAATAATTTGTTTGTATTTTGCGTGTATCTTGGTCACAAAAATGCGCTGATATCAACTGCAGGCTATTTCTGCTGAGCAACATTTACTGCCATAAAGGGAATTGGCACGTTTGAACCGTTTATTTTTATTTGCAACTTGAAGTGTTTGCAGTATTTCTAAATCACCTCATTTCAAAACAGTTAGATTTAGGTACAAGATTCACCAAACAATCGGGTATTTTATTGATAACTTTATCTTAATTTGTGTTTTGTCAGCATCCAATGATAACCCGTATTCCGGCAACGGCCCACCCGACTCGAATAGCGTGCTTGTTTAATTAATTAAATAAATACAGATCTATTAGAGATCCCTAGGTCAGTGTGAGCATGAGTCAGTAGGTCTGAGATAACAAGAAATTTTGCCACATCCAATTTTGATTCTCGCACGCACGCAATATACGACGATAACAAAAAATTCTTTGTCGAACACAGCGAATATTCGCTTTGAGTGATTCCACGAAGTAATCAATATTATTATAAGATTAATGATGTTATACTTTGTCTGAAAAACAGACTCGTCCACTGTTTCATTTCATTTTCACCACTAATGATGTTCCTTATCGATATAAAAACAAAAGCCTTGTCTATAGTTTAGTCAATTAACAATTAAGTCTACTCATGCGGTAGTAATCTGATACAAATAAGATAAAATCATTACCGAAGTGAGCTCGTATTCGGTAATCATTCTAATGTCACATTATCATGATTACCAGATGTATCTGGGAATATGTAAATTCCCATACTGAACTAACTTGTTTAATGATTTGATGTACTCTTGGCAGCATGATACTTGGTTTGCTCGTAAGTAGTTCCTTCAATTATGTCATGAAACAGATGTTGGTTCGTCATTCAATTCTAAAAATTATATTCAATCTTTTAATAATTATGAATTTATTATGGCAGAATGCTTCTAGTAGTTGTCTGCAACACAACAATTGCAATTTCGAATCCCGACTGTACCAACGAGTTTTCCTGAACTTACGTACAGTGATTAGTCACACTATGAGCTTTACGGTGCAGTAAAACATCGAGAGGAAACCTGCATTGAATTCTAAAGTTGATAGCACAAAAAAAAACGAGTAAACCTCGAAATAAAAATGGGCTGAGTAATTCGTGGCCTTAAACTACATATATTGTTATTTATAATGTAATATTCGGTTTCCAAAAGTGAGCTAGTCGTCCAGTCTAAAGTAGTATTTATGACCGCAACATTGCTTGAAATGCTATATTTTACTACTCCTTTTTCCAAATAGGTTTTTATATTGCATTAATATACCCCATATTGTGCTAGCTCTATGCCAAGGTTCAGTATTAGACGAAACGGGGCCACGTTTTCAACCGCAGTGTAAATATTTTAACGCTCAGCCGGTTTCGGCAACCGTTGCTATTGCTTCCACACTATTGGGATGTACTCTTACTATGTACATAGTTACAGAAGCACATACAAAGTTAAAAGCTCGGGGTGCATTATTTGAACAGATATTCAACTACAGCCAAGTTCGGTTCACAGGCTTGGACAGGTCCCTGTTTAACATTACCTAGATGTAAATCTACCTTTGATATCATGATGCGTTACAAGACAAAATAGCCTTTATGCGTATCCGTTGTTGAATATTGATTGCTAGTCCATCAGAGTCCACCCCTCAACAGTTTTGTTTTGCGACACTTACCTCCTACAAAGGACAAATTGTACTCGAGAGGAGACCCCACTTTAATTCTATGTGCATAGCGTACGTATATTATTATTACGTTCATTTTATAGTATCCTCCTAACTGCTTTGTTTCTCCGCATTACAATACGCCTGTATATGCTTAAAGCCATTGTTATTATTATAGCAATTGTTCCGCCATGAATAATTTTCAAGCACAAATAAACTGGATAAAAAGTAGTCCAGCAGTTTGTGTTTGCACTGTTTGAACAGCTAGCTTAGACAATATTCATACAGTTGCTCTCAGCGCACGTTTCGCTTTCATAAGAAAGGATAAGACATGCAAGGTGAATGAAGCAATATTGAATATCTATTCTAAAGTAACGTGCTGCGCGAGCATTTGTATGGATGTGCTTTTCAATGCCGAATGAATTTCATCTGACCATCACACTCAGCGTCAAAAGCTTATGACTAATATGAAGTGTATATCGTTCGCTCGTTTGTTCGTATTCGCTTTATTAGTTGCTGACTCTTCGTGCGTATCAATATGCTCTCATTACATGTCCAATAGTCGCAATTAGAACACGCTCCGTTTTGTATTTACCGTCTCCTAATATGTACGACTTATTGTCTTCATTTGTATTCTCTAAACTCTATCTATATATATAGGAAATCCCATTTGTGAACTCTCTCATCACGTAATCTCAGGAACTATAAGGCCGATTGACTTGAATTATTGTAGGAGTGTTCCTTACGCGATGTAGAGGTCAGCTAAGAATTTTATGAAACTCCACCCGCAAGGTGGAACGCGGGGGCGTTCAATAAAAATAAAAAATATTTTTCAACTATTGCTTCCATAGGTATGAAACTTGGTCAAAATATTAATTTTGGCTTGATATTAATTTACAATGTAATATAATAAAAACCTTAGCCACAGCAACGCGTGGCCGGGTCTGCTAGTAAAAAATATAGATAGATCAAAATTACGTGGCTCTACATACTCACTGAAAAATTTAACAAAGCACGATAAGCGTGTCCGCTTCATAGGATTTAAGGGGAAGCTACTGAACGGGGTCGTTCGCACGTCCGTACTCGCTCGAACGATACGGATTTCACTAGTAATTTCCGCACACACTGCGATCTCCTCAAAGAACTCACGCCCCGCTAAGGAAATGAGAATCCTTCTCGTTTAATCGTACGCTCGTGAGGGTTTTACACCTACATATACATTTCAGTGTTTCGTTTGAACTTTTATTTAATATATTGCAAAAAGTAAATCAGCCCTTTTTTTGCAGAGACCGTGCAACTGTCAGCGAGCGCGAAAACGCTGCCATTGTTTTCGTCCACACAGTAACGAAATATGGCTGTTTTCAAGATATTCCACTGGCTGGAAGTAAGTACCTAGCTTTTGTTCTCCGAAATATCTTAACATTCACATGGTTATAAAAAGCGGTCATTGTCGATGCCACCGAAATATTTTCGGCTTTCAAAGTTCTACTCACAATGGCTTTTGTCGGTAAACAAATATTGTGTTGAGTAATGAATCCCTAATAGACAGCAGGCTGTGTAAACTGCAACATGTGTCTCATTATTATCTCGTTTCCGCGGCTCGAAGGCGACAAAGAGTTGAGGCTCCTATGCCGTTTGTATGTAGCAATAAATTCATGTCGCGCTAACACTTTTGAAGCTAAAGTTTGAATATGTATTATGATTGTTGTGTAGGGAGGCTCGATTACATCAGCTCGGCGCCGCTGTCGACGCCTGTCCTCGAGCCTGTCATTACCTATCCCACTTTAGGCATGCAAATGAGCCGAATGTTCATAAATAATAAGTACTTTACATTGCCGGACCATGCAAATCGCCAGAATCACCTCTCCCGACTATTGTCCGCCGTCCTTGGGGATTATACGACCGTTCACGCGACGTGCCGAGACTTCTCAATTGGAAACAAATTTAGATTTAATAACTCCTATGTACTTACATTTGTAATAAACATTTCAACGCTCCATCCAATAGAATATATACAGTCTTCAAACAGTGTAGGTTACATGTGGGCGCGAGCCAGGATCATTTTGATGGTCGCAGAATAAAATTACTAGGATAGTATAATATTTATTCTATTTGACGATATATATAATAGAGCGGACTATTTCTTACTAGAACGTGATCATGTAGGTAGGTAAATTATTTATAGACACAAAAAATATCCCGACGGTTATGTAAAGCCCATTTTCTTTTATGCTGGGGACCTTCGTGTCTTAATATATGTTTATTCTGATTCCGTCGCTAAAATGTTAATAGCCCCTAATGTGTTATTACGAACGTGCGCGACAAATACTTCGAGTTGCGCGACGTCGATTAAATCAATTCGGTAGCGCGGAAATGTTTGCGGCTCATTGCTATGCTGGTTAGTGAGTCGTAAATTAACCCACCATCACGCGGCGGTGCCACTAAATTAGACGTATCTACTACCGGTGTCTACTACTACATACCGGTGGTCCGCCTCTACAATATCCCGCACGTGTACGCACTAACGATTTTATATCGCACGGCTTCTGGTGCTAGTATGACGCAACTGGAACGGTCAATGAGACAATTCAAATAATTAAACGAACATGTCTTTACCAATTCTAATTGCACAAAACATTTATAGAAATAATTATTTGCGTCTAAATGAAATATATCTTGTTATGTGGCATCGATCACTAGGATGGAGCTAGTTAATCTGGTTTTCTTTACCGATCAATGTTTTTGTTCGTACGACTGTAGCAGAACTTGCTAGCTAGCTCGTAGCTGTAAAAACATTTTTTATTGAATGTGTTTGCCTCCTCAGGAATATCGAAGAAAAATAGCCAATACGGTGGAGTAGGGATTCAAGTCGTTTGTGTTACCTAGGTGTGTAAGTTAAGCAACATTAGGTACATGTGGTTAGTAGTTAACCACGAATGCTTATGTCAGATCCTTTGACCCTCAGAAAGCAAGTTTAGACGTCGGTGCCAGAGCTTTTTTCCGAGGTTTTTAAGAGTTGTATAAACTCTGTCAATGTTCTTTCGCTTAATCTACAGTCTAGCCAGACCTAGTGATCTGATCTTCTATTGGAAAAATGCACGTTGCTTAATAATCTTGAATAAAGATGCCAATAAAGCTTTACAGTAAAACTTCTGCAGTTTTCAAAATTATTTAATGGCAGATGCCAACAGTCTGCAAGTATTTACAAAGTATATACAGCTTTAGGTTTATTGCGTAACAATAATATTATACCAAGTTGAAAACATACCAAAACAATCCAACTAGGTATGTACATATTTATATAAATTTTGTCTATAATATAAAATACACTCGGGGTGTAGTGCAATACTATGGTGTATTGTAATCATAATATATTGCATTAAGATATGAGGCAGAAATAAATGTTTTACATATGTATTGCTGTCTTAGTATTCCTCAAAAAATTACATAATGTATTAAATACGTTTAATTATATAATAATAATAGTCATTTTGTATAGGTATGACCTAATTTAGCATATAGTTTTAGATTTGTGTCATGTTTGTATTACATGCATATATGTATTATATACATATGTATTTAATGCAACTTTAAGTGAATTCTATATTTTGCACATCTATATTTAGTAAATAACACCTAACGCTTTTCTTGAGAATCACAGTAAAATCACCAGTACAATCAACATTACGTTGCTAGAAGTATGTTCTCCCGATATAACTAACTAGTCACATATTTAGAGTCGACCCCAAACATTTTTAAAATCAAGTTTAAATCTTTTTGAATCTTCGTTCAAATAAGATTTACGGCTATTTATGTTCGGTTATATATACACCATGATTTTTTTTTATATAAATAAGTCAGTCCTTATGAATTAAGAAGTGTATACAAACAACGATATTAACATTTTGAATGTTATACAAAGAATGCTCACGAGATGGATGTGCTGGGCGCGGGCATCGCGTAACGATCTATTCAAACACACTACAACGTTTGAATATTTCATTCATTTCATTAAACGCCACAGCCGACTGACTAGATGGACATTAGGCATATTCCTCGTGCTGATGAAGAGTCAACGGACTGTAATTGATTTTATGCATAGCTATATCGACTGGTGTTTATACCAACTTGTAGTTAAAATCTTCAAGCCTTCCCACAGGGGTCCCCGAAAGGGTACACAAAGTACACCATGCTCTTTATATGGCAGATGTCGTTTCCATACGTAATTCTTACTTGAGTTGTTTTTCTTCCACCGGTTTCCAGCACCGTAATGCTCCAATATTAATCACTGTAACTGTAACAAAAATCATTGGTACAGTCGGAGTTCGACCTTACAATATTTGCGTTGCAGGCGACTACTTGAATTACCCGGGCATCACGGCTAAAGTTACATATATACATATCATACGCCGCGTCCCTAATGGGATAGGCAGAGAGTATTGAGCGCCAGTTCTCCCTAGAGTTACATACCTCTTTCACTTCGTCCACATTCATCAGTCTCTTCATACATGCTCGTCGGTTTCGAGTACTCTTGAGCGTCCGATCGATTTCATCCAGGTAGTTGGAACGGCTAAAGTTAAAGTTAAAATACAAGAGGTTGTATAATACCCGAGGCGTGGTGCATTCTCACGGGGAGATGAGGCGGCGTCGCTATCAGCAGTGGAGTTGTAAGCTATTAGTTTTATAGTTGCATCGGACCTCCCAAGTCGCCGGGTGGCGGGAGGTCGCGCTATCCCCTTATTTGAAAACTTGCACCTCTTTAAACTAAGATTAGCCTCATTGTGCCCGGTCTCCGCACACTAATGCCTTGCCCGTTCACTTAACATGGTCCCCACAACGTGGTGGCTACAGTAACCGATAGTTGTACAAGTAGGCGTTATTTTTACCAAGTAAGGGATTGGCGTTGGATCATGATCACGCATTGTTAATGGACTGAAGGCCATCTGAGCCAAAGCTATTCATTGCGATAAAGTTATGTTAATAAAGTCATAAGGTGGGCGGTAATATATGGGTTTATCTATTCGTTCAAATTGATCTAGTATTTTAATCGATTCGACAGAGATTTTTTTTGGCATATCTACCTTATCATCATCATGATTTATTACATATGTATAGTATAATAGTAGAAAAGTATTTCGATTCAGTGTTTATTAAAAATAATGTTTACGAAATAGGTTATGCCAAGAAAAAAATATTATACTTTATTTATTTAATGACATATTCTCTTCTGGAATTCGATATCTACTTCACCAACCTTACTTCCCTCGTCGTTTTTTTGTGTCTCAATTAACATACATACCTTTGCTATCTTATACTTCACTCTATCCAGGAGATACATTTCATCCACGGAAAGATAAGCTCGAATCGAAGGCCAAATTAAGATGTTCGAGTATATTTTGATCGGTGGTAGAGCAATTTAAATTGACGATTGTGATTGGCGATTACGGTTGTAGCAGTTTTAACGAGCTCCCTTCAGTATCTTGGGTCCAATCTGTCGTGCGGATACAGTGGCCCGGTGCTCCTTTATCGCTCCATCGTAAATTAACTAAAATTATCTGTCGCCTCTAAACTACGCAACTTCATTTCAACCCTCCTATCGGAAGCTGATTCCTCTTAACTGCCATGTGCTTTAATTTAATGCACTAGTGTGTTATTTTCATAAACAGCTGCTTAACATAAAGACGCCGTCAAACTGTCAGACTTTTCACGTAATAAGTATGATGACTTCTTTCATTGGGTAATGAAAGAAGTCTTTTGGTATAGGGGTCAAATGCTTTGTGCGGAAAAAGTATTTCCGAGGATTCAGGATTTAAGAAACTTGGTCGTGGTCGGGAATGATTTATATATTTATTTTAATACGTTACATCCATAGTAACAGGATGAACCCGATGCTATAGATAAATGGTTTGCCACTATATTTATAAAAGAAATACTAAGTAAACTTAAATATACCCTTGAATAAAGAAACTAATTACAACAATAACAATTATTGGTTTTATATAAAAAAAGAGTGAAAACTTATAGTTAGTCTATAGGAACAGAAAAATAAAACTACACCTCGTTCCCATCTTTGGGTATACGACCGATTTGATCTAGGTAGTTGCAATGTGGCCGGTTGTCTTGAATGTGGTGTGTAAAAAGCATTTTCGAGACATTTTCATATCGCACTTTAGTCTCCTCAACCTTTCTTCCTTTGTTAAAAGTTGACTTCAAAGTAAGGAATAATACTTAATTTAAATTTTTTCACGAAAATCGGTCATCCCAAAAGTTATTATTAAATCGCAACAAAGTAAAGAAGCAAAAGGTTGGTAAATAAAATTGTGGTTTACTTCACATCTGACGCAAACAGTATAATTCCCTTAAAGGGACTTCTCCCCACGCCTCGCCCGGAGTCGGTTTACGGGCCATAAATATCTTTAAAAACCTTGCTAAAGCCCGAGAAGCTGAAATTTTGAAACTAGATAACCCATGCCCTTCATGCTTCGAAAGGGTGAAGGAAAACCGGATACTTTACTCGAGATTACAATTTTTCTCGCTTTATACTAAAGTACTTTTTACCATTGTACTAAAAAAAAAAGTGTCAATTACATATCTAACCCAAAGCAGCAACAAAGTCAGGTATATTATTTTAACTGATTTTTTTTTCATATACTATTATTATTATTAATGCGAAAGTTTGTGAGGATGTTGGTTTCTATCCCGACTATTGAACAGAAATAAATTAAATTTGGTACAGAGATTGTTAGTGTGGCATTGTTAGTGTATAAGTAGCCGTGGTGGCCGAGTGGTTCGAGCAGTTGCCTGCGACGCAAAGGTCGCAAGTTCGAATCCCGACTGTACCAATGAGTTTTTCTGAACTTAAGTACAGTGATTAGTCACACCACGAGCTTTACGGTGAAGGAAAACATCGAGAGGAAACCTGCATGCGTCTGAGAAGAGATTCAAAGGCGTATGTATAGTCGTGCTTGAGTAACGGCGATGGACTCGCCATCTGTCACGTTGGCACCTAATATACCTCTGGCGGAAAGTGGGTGTGTGGGTATTACCTATACACCTCTGCCTACCCCTTCGGGGACCCTTGGGGCCTTCCCCCACGTGAGGATATATTATTATTATTTATTATTTTATATTACTAGATTGTTAGTGAGACACTAGATATATTGTTTCTAAAGGTGGGATCCGAATCTGCTTTGACTGATTCAGGCTAAACTATATACATTTAGTCATTCAACACGTTATTGAATGACACACACAACAATTTTGTTGAATAGAAATCAATGTAATTTCCTACTACCATCCTTCATTGTACAGTTTCCAGGTACTTTTAAGTCTATGGCTACAGGGTCGTTTCCATAGACAATAGAACTTGCATGTGCAAGTAATAGATTCAGATCTCGTATATTCTGAGTAACTATGTATGTAAATGTCTCACGTTCATGCTTTACATGTTCAGTGTGCAAGTCAGTTATAAGTATATTCTTCTGATTTATCGCGCGTAGTTCGTGAGTAATTTTTTTTAAATTTTGCTTTCGTTCTTTTGGGTCATATTGGATAGAGATCCAGTTCCCTGGCCGTTTTTTCAAACCTATTTCGCTTCACCCGAATTTATCCCTCTCTTCATACACGCTCGCCGGTTTTGAGTATTTTAGGTTTTCATCTTTGAGTGTTCGATCGATTAGAAGTTTTATTGAATTGAAAATATTACTTGTACTGTTGGAATGTTAATAACGCCAATCTCATGCAAACTTTCTTCCCGTATCATATCCGCTATCTTTGTTTTAAAATCTTAGCCTTAATTGGCGTGTTACGTATCTAAATACATTTTGTAATGTAGGCAATATGCTCTAGCTATCCCTAGAGTTTGATTTGATATTTAAATTTATGAGTAATACGAAATGCCTACTTTTTGTTCCCCTTGATTAATTATGTAAATGGTAGAAGTAAAGTGATTTCCAGAGCTCACAGGATGTTCGATTGTTAGTTACTTTTCAATGTATAAATAAATAAATGGATAAATATAATATTATATTCCATTCCGATAGCCATTGGATATGTAAAGTGGTTTCATTGAACTTGTTTGAAAAGCAGGAAGGCCACAGGATATAACCAATTCCCATTATCGAGCTCTTTACTTTGATCACGGAAATTGGTTTGTTCGATTGGCCTATATCCATGTAAAATATAATTATATTAAATAAACCTTTAATAAGTTATTAGCCCACCTGGTCTACATTGGGATTTAATTAGAAATACCACAACGGGTAAAAATAATCACAAATTTTGTCTGCCCTCCTATCTACAGGGTAAATGGTTCGATTCCCGCTGGAGGCGAATGAGCCCGTTATGCAGCTACATGACTATATGTATTGAATCTTGAGTGTTGGATGTCTTATGTATTTATGTGCATATATCTATCTATATATATTAATCGCAATCTGGTATTTTCTATATCATTGCTTGCTTGGTACAAGCAGTACTTAATTTGTGAATAATTGTTCTCGGAGTATTACGTATATCTATATATCTATACGTGTAGTTTCCAAACCATTCAAACTATCATAATCATAAATTACATAAATCTTTAAACATCGTAATGATTGTGTTCTCAAATACTTAGATCAACGACAAGAGGCTTATTATTTTTTATTAGCCTACAAATGAATACATCTTATGTCCGTGTGTTAAATGTCAACGTATGATGTAGTGGGGCGCGCCTGAGGGAAGACAAGCCATCTTTATTGCTTATTCTGATAAACAACAATACATAACTGTGGTATTAATCGTTCGTTGAACTTCGGACATGGCGCGGCGGCGAAACCGAATTTGTTGGTAAATTAATTAACTTGTTTGTACTGGCCGTCGACGAATCTAGCGGAACAAATTCACCGAATCGCTTCCTGCTTACTGATTTACCGGCTTTCCGGCTGTTTCCTCCCCGGCTTCGAATACACTTCTTAAAATGGTATTCGGGATGGCTTACCGTTTCATTGCTCTTTATGGGTAGCCCTTGAAAAGGTTATGAATACATTTTTGGGAACATGGATGATTCGAATTATCTTCAATTGTTTTCGGTTATTTATGCCGTAAACATTTGTTATCATGTTAAAAATTTGCTACAATTTTAACCGTTTGCCGCGCGGGTGTGCTATCTTTAATACATTTTCTTAGGCGTTTGGCCAGTGGTTTTGAGGAAGGAATCATGTTGCAGGTTATTCATATCATTAGTATTGTGTAGACGACTGTTCAAAAGTTTTTTATCATCGCTCAAGAACAGAACTTAATTTATTTTACTGTGTCCTTTCCTGGCGTCACTGGCCAAGTGTTTACCACGATGATCAGATGAGTAGTTAAAATGTAAAAGCGTAACAAACAACAAACTTTCTTTCGTATTTATAGGATTACTAGCAGTTCCGCCCGGGTGGAATTAATAAATTTCCCGGAACACGATCGCAGCGCATCTATTCCAATTGTGAATCTAAACCATTCTCGAATCCACCACAAGAAACACTGAAAATTTCGGACATACAGACAAACATTAATTTTTATATACATATAAAGATTCGGATGATCACTTCATTTTAAACTACATGATTGTAATTTCAAATTATCATAATCGTTTTTTATATTGAGCAATAGTGATTGATCAAGTGATCAACATTATTATAATATTGAAAAATAATGGGTTATTTAGATTGGATATGTAAATGTTAGAAGGGGCTAAGTGTATACTCGACAAAACATCGCTCGTACCAATGAAGTTAAAGTTATGTCTATAGTCTCGTCTCTCGTCTATCAATGTTCGGGTTGAGTACTCGTAACTTAATATTCTCGTGGAATTGTGTCCCACAGTTTCATCCTCTTTAAATTGTAAGTTCGTAAAATGATGTTCCACAAAGTAATCACAGCTTGTACTGTAGATATATTTTTCAATATATAATTATATCCTGAACATTCTTACCTAGTAGTCGAAATCAACACGAAATATTGAATGTGGATAAAGCAATAGAGATATGTTGGTGTAGAAAGAACTGGCGATCTAATGTTTCTGAGTACATACATAAAGGACTCGTATGAATGCCTGTGTATAATTGTTAATTAAAACAAGTATACGGTCTGCCTGATGTTAAGGGGTTATCGCCACCTGTCCTCTTGACACCCGTAGTCACGCTCGCGCGCTGCCGATGCTAAATTTTCCTATTATGATCAGTAATAAGAAATCTTGTCAATTACTTTCGGGAATTCCACGCCGTAAATTTCCAGACTGTCCATGTGGTCGGAGCTGGGATAGTAAATTATAGCCTTAAAACAAACGAGAGCTCCATCTGCTCCCGATATCCCCCTGAGTAACGAGGGTGTGACACACGTAAACTTATTTCGAAATCTAATCTATTAACACGCCGTTATCTCTAACCCAATTCTAATATGTGCTCTCTTTATCTATATCTAGATTGACTGGTTGTTTAATTGTGATTGTTTATCTATCTACGCGTCTACACCCTTGGAGGTTTTCATATCCAGTGGAGTATTGGGTTCGGGTATCTAATCTGCATTTGTTCCTGTTCTATATCTATAACCAGCTGTGCCCCGCGGGTTCACCCGCGATAAATGGGACGTTAATATACATAAATAATGCAAGAAGACGAACTTACACCTGATGAGCATTAACTATCTGCAAGTGAAAGTTCCGTCAAAATAGGTCTAGATGCTTTGGAGATTAGTCGGAAATGTCGGAATAGATAAAATGAATATGATTTGTATTTTCGTTGTCAGTACGTCATACATTTATAAATAAACTGCATTTTACATATTACAAACGGACACTTCAATTTTATTTATAAATTGCTAGGAAACCGTCGTGCAATATAATGTATGTATGTACGTTTGTAGACTTGTGCGTACATTTTTATATCCTTACCTACTTGAGAAATGATTAAGATATTGATCCCCTATTTCCTCTCCTCTACCTCTAGGGAGAGATTTCTAATTTTATTTTCGAAGAATTGAATTGTCTTTCTCCAACGTCGAATCCACTTCTGTACCAAAATTTAAATAAAAATATTCAGCGGCTCAGGCGTGTAAACATAGCAGACAGTGGTACGCATTTGTATTATTAATATGTCAATCTTGACATGTGATGGAGTGTGAACAATAATCGTCCGGTTGCAATAATTAAGTGTTGTATTACACAGTAGCGATTGCGTAAGAGGCCAGTCCTGGGCCGCGGGACACTAAATAGCGCAATTTTTTGCCCCGTATTCTAGTGACAATGGATATGCTCATGATCCAGCTGTGTGGCGCATGGCGCCGGCGCACGTAGCATAACAACTTTTAACAATCGTGCCTAGTAAATTTGATTGCAATTAAGCAGATCTAATAGTTACCCAATTGATAATTTTGGGTTCAAGGAAGTAGTTTAATATGCAAGTATTGTGATTAGAATAGACAACGATACATCGTACCTTTGATACCTACTATATGACTTATTCATAGCGTTACCATGGTTAGAATTAAAACTAGGTTAGGTACGAAAAAAGCAACCAATTTTAAGAAATAAAACCGGGTACATTCCTCGCTTATTTTCCTGACAGGACCTCTAGAAGCATTTCGATTGCTCTCATAACTGCGATCTACTAAACTTGCATGAATTGTACACCCTGAGATGTTGACGTAAGATATAGTTCAGTACTTTAAGTCATGTATATTTATAAAGCCGGTAAAGTTTAAGTAATCCTCTGCAACACTTGGCTTGCTTGTTCAAATCTTTTCGAAAGACACGAGTTTGACGATGAAGGAAGGCATCGTTCAGTTCAGTAGACTTTCCAAGACCTAGGTAATGATTGAAAACCGGCGACGGAGCCTTAATATATATCCTCCTCCGGCATAATGAGGATGTTACTGCTACATACCTGTCCAACGCTTCGGAGGTCCTTGTGAGAAGACGTGTCGAGTGTGGTATACATAGTCACGTGTATTGCAATGCATATAGTCGCTCGAAGTGTTGTTCATTAAGAGTTGTGGTTATGATGGAGTCAAATGTTAAATAGTAAAGTTAGCCTTTAAGCGTGTGTAAAGCCCGACTGGCATCCCTCAGTTGCTGTTGACATACACAACAATAAATTAACGACAATTGCACTAATTGTGCAGCTAATGGCCCCGCTCACTGACGCATTGTCTAGCTTCGCTATCCGAACATTAATTACCGCTACTGTGCGGAAATATTTGACGTGTGGGAATGGCATTCCCAGCTCCCCTCGCCGTCCCCACAAACAGCTCTGATATATTGAGTTTCTAATATTTAGTCAACGTTCTTTATTTCTATATTGCTGTACGTGATATGAATTATTATTTCCTTTGCAAGAGTCGAGTTCGTTCCGAATCAAATTTATATAGGGCACCCCTTGGGTGGAATTATCCGATGTTTATATTAGTTGGTATCGGGAGTAGCAAAGCGTATGGCCGCTGCTGAAATTGCTTTCAGTATATAGAGATCGCGTGAGGCGCGCCGCCAATCTACGGCCGATATAAATCTACAAGCCTGCCGACTTTGGTATAAATTGCAAACTGTAAGGAAGGTTCGTACGATTTGCCCTTCCCCACTCGACTGGCCGTCTATTGGCGAACTAGCCACGCGATTTTGACGATTTGTCACGTCAACTTTGGATGGTTTTTCAACTTCCATCTCTCCCAGTAATATCGTGTACTGGGATTAGCTTACGTGATGGAATTTATTTATTTTATTAGCGACGTTATGACTTATAATAAAAATATATATATATTCGTTTTCTTCTTGCTTGCTACTTGCCTACTTTTCGTGCTTGCACTGTACTATATTTATTTACAGTATTAAGTGGTGATAATAATTGTATTTAAAAAAAGTTTTATACATTTAAGAACCTATAATAATTAAGCAAGTGATTGCGTATTATATAATAAATAGAAACCATGCCGAAATATATTTTTATCAGTTGGTTTCCACTTGTACCCAATCCTTACATAATGTGTACGACTATTATATAGAGCTCCTGGTAACAAAGTAACAGTATAATTCTTAGATGTATGTCAAGTTCTCCACAAAGGCGTCCCGCCTAAGCTCCTATAATGAGTTAGAGAGAAGGCGACAAAGTTATTCTCGTTTCGTACATTTTGAAAGGAACATTTTATTGCATAGTAAAAGTGAATTAAACTTCAATAAAAATTCAAATTTCATGTGAGTGGGTAAAGTGAATGTGAGTCATGATGTAGGCAATCTTGGTTTATGGAACATTAAAATGTCGCTGACTCAAGTGAACAACGCCTGTACGACATTGTGTCCTAGTAAGACGGGATAGTAGTGGATCGTTCCCAAGATGGAGTTTCATGGTGATGTCGTTTGTTTAACAGCGTTTCCTTATTGTACTTTTAATGCTCTTTTATTGTTACTGTCCATTATGCAGAAATAGGATTTTGTATAGAATTAGAAAAACTAAAACTGCACAAATATCTTCACGCCTTCCCAAAAGGGTTTATACGTATAAAATGGTAGGCAGAGGTGAAACCTCTTTATATTTTTTCATTAACGTGACACATGACGGATGAGTCCACTGCCGTTTTTCTAAGCACGATTACAGATAGGCCTCCTCACCATATTTTCCTTCACTGTAAAGCTTGTGGTGTGACGAACCACTGGTTCTTATATAAAGTCAGAAAAATTAATTGGTGTAAACCGCATAGAACTCTTGTTGTCTCAGGCGACTAGAATAACACTCGGACACCACGACTCATAAAAAAACATTTGTATCAGAAAAAAAAACTAGAGATATAGTTTGCTTTCTAAGGGTACTAATGAGTTCATTGTAACATTCAATTAGGGACATCCATCCTTAGGAACTGCCACTCGTCTCCGTATCGTTTGTAAATCAATTTCATTTGAATGCTCTCGTGCAATCTGTGTGCAATCTCGTACAATGACTGATTTATTTGCACATTGACTTAAATTTATGTATGAACCGCTTCTTGTAATTAGTTTTCTCGAAATAATCTCAGTTCTCTAACATTCCCGACCGTGTATATTCAATCTTGGGATAGTTGTAGAGCTCGCATTATTCTTGCCTTCATATGTCGGCCTACGCGTCTGATTAATTTGTTATCATCTTTAGACGCAACCCCTGTTTTGGAGATCTGTCAGTTAAGATATAATGGTTCAACTGCAAAGCCAATCCAATTATTCACAAAATTGAGTGTAAATTAACCGATCGGATATGTCCTGATTAAGCTGTATTTAGAGTCAGTCCAACTTACTTTGTTACAAATCTCACTCTGGAAACGTTCATGAGTTTGTTTACAGTCGGTTTTCAATCGGGCTATCTGTTTTCGTGTCTGCGCGGCGCCAGGCTAAGCAGCTTGATTGATTTTATTTCAATGAGACCATAAATTAGTTCCAACTTGAATGTTACCATTATCTACGAAAAGTTTTATAACAGAGATGTGTTAAAAGACACCGTAAGCCAGAGAGTTCGTTATTGTGATGCAGACAACCATGGTGGCACATGTGGCCGCAGCCGTAACGAATAGGGTTGTCGACCGATTGTATATCACCAGTTTTACGCGCAAGCGAATCGTACAGTTTGGTTTAAAGTGCAAACATACCTATGCGCTAGAGTTGATGTTAGTTAAGGCAAGCTATTTATTCTGATTTTAGGATGGAATGTATTTTCGTACCAGTAAGTCTGCTATATTTACCAGCCCTATATTTGGTTTATAACTGTTTAAGTACAGCGAGATGTTTGTTTATTCAAAACGTAAGTTTGTAGTGAAAGCGGGCACCAGCTGTCCAGTAGATTTTCAAGGGTAACTTATTGCTACTATCCATAACAAGACATGTTTTTATTGGGACAATTGTTTATTTCAAGATGTCGTCTTTAGGGTATGTGTGGTATTCCCCTAACGAATTTAAGGTACATATGAGAAACTGGTCGCCGAACGACCGCTTGGTCGTGTAACAAATGGAGGGCAGGCGTGAGGTCCCCCGGGAGCTGTCCGGTAACGAGCCGCCGGCCGCCGACTAATGTCTCTACTTCGCACGCGTCATCATTGTCACCACGTTCTTCTACCTCCATATAAATAATGGGGCACGATCATGCTGTGTCACCTCGGGACAAAGCTAAAAACCCGCTAGAAATCTTTGTAAATTCCTGCCCGAGATTCACTTCACAAAGGTACAACACATTTTTTGAAATAAAAAACATTGCTCAGTACCATCATCAAACAAATGCCTCTCGCATTCCGCTCTGAGAATATCATTTCACATTGTCAGCATTTTTTACAATTTTGCCGACTTTAAATACATAATTTGGGCGTAATGTTTCCTGGTGCTCGAAACGGAAAATGTCTTTGTTTGCCCGCGGATGCTTATTACGACAGGTCCGGAAAATTCGTTCCGGCATGAAAGCACCGGACCGTCCTTAAGTGGAACATCTATTGTGCTGGTTGCTAGCGCCGCTCTAATGTGATCGTTTAATTTGTCTTATTATGCTGAAACAGCATCTCCCATCAGCATAGATACCGTCTGTCACGTTGGCACCTAAATACAAGTATGTCTCTGATATAAACAGGTTTGTTACATTTTGCCTACTACTTCGAAGACCCTTTTAGGTAAAGAAGAAAGATACTCTTAACTGTGTATAATTACTTCGTCTTTGTATAGTTGGAAATTACAAATTATTGGATTCTAAGTTTCATCCCTTTTTCACTCCATAAGAATTTTATTTTTGAGACAAGCACATAAATATGTTATTCTCCAATGTCTCACCTGTCTTTGTACCGAATTTAATCAAGTTAGATTTAGCGGCTTTAGCTTGAAGGCAGTCGATAGAGCCAATCATCATCATATCATCACGCTGAGTCCCTAATGGGGTAGGCAGAGAGTATAGAGCGCCAGTTCCCTCTAGACTTACATAAGAGCCAATCACACGACAGTTAATTCCGCATTTATATAATATAAACACTTGACACGCGGTTTTGTCCGCATAGAATTTGTTTTTTCTGTAATAAGATGTGTGTGTTAATCCAATGTGTGATTGATTGATTAGTTGAAAATTTTATTGAAGTGATTAGTCACACCACGAGCTTTACGGTGAAGGAAAACATCGAGAGGAAACCTGCATACGTCTGAGAAGAAATTCAAAGGCGTATGTATAGTCGCGCTGGAGTAACGGCGATGGACTCGCCATCTGTCACGTATAAACCTAATATACCTTTGGCGGAAAGTGGGTGTGTGGGTATTACCTATACACCTCTGCCTACCCCTTCGGGGACCCTTGTGGGAAGGCGTGAGGATATATATATATACATATATTTTTTTCGCGGGTAGGTTTAAATAAGTGAACACAAGTCTGTTAAGTTAAAATTCATTTAAAATAGAAATACTTTAATATTTCATTAAGTTTTATTATAATTTAGTATATTTAGCATTCATTATCCTGTACTTACATTTGCAAGAGTATCTATGTGACATTTCTTAGTCCCTAGTCAATTCACCACCTGCCAGTTTGTCATCAACACATTTTTGTTCAACATAATTGAAAAAGCCAACACATAATGTCTCAATTAGCTGATATTGAATCTGCACAGAAATCCTTAGAGGAATGCTTTACAAGAAGAATGGCTGAGCTGGAAGCACAAATCCAGGTTAGTGGCCCGGCTAAAGAAACTGTTGCAAAGGTAGCCGAAGAGTTTCGATGCTTCCAAGAACTCATGTTCAACATGTTGGGGATCCTCCGAAGGCAAATAAGCGAGTGCTCCAAGTTAGTGGACTCCATAGAGACTAGGCAGCGAAAGAAAGCGCTTCTCTTCACTGGGGTTGCTGAGACAGACAAGGAAGAATGTGCCAATGTTGTCCTGGGGATTCTCAAAAGCAAGATGGCTCTTAAAGACATCACAGTCTCATCCATCAAGGTATGTCATCGGCTTGGTGAGCAAGGAAGGGGACGTGATCGACCCATACTAGTCCGCTTTACTAATGTGGACAACAAATTGACAGTATGGAAGGCGAAATCGGCACTGAAGGGGTCTCCCATAGCTGTAAAGGAGTTCCTTACTAAGACCCGGCAGGCTGCATTTTCAAAGGCCCGTCTTCACTTCGGGATGCGTTCAAGCTGGACTCAGGAGGGGGTCATTGTTGTCAAAGCTCCAGATGGTAATAGATATAAAATCACATCTATGGACGATCTCAAGCCCCTCTTAGAGAAGTTTCCAAAAGAGGAAGGAGTCGCTTCTTCTTCACCAGTGAGACCAGTGAGTGCTAGTGCATCAGGTTCGAACATTAAAAATACTCGGCGCAATTAGCTGCAGTGCTTCATGGTATTGTAACAACAATGGTTTGGTATTGATGCTGTAGATATTGTCATAAGTTAGCCGGTATGTTCTTGTTGTTTCGTATGTTTCTGATCACATTTAGTATGTAAACTCTTAAATGTATTTTTTTAATATGTAACCGTCTATGATAGTTATATTACCCACATATTTGTTATAAATACACTTATTGAATATGAATATAGGGTGGAAATCCTCGAGTTTAGTAATAGATTTCATTGGCCAATGTCAAACTGTATTTGCCTGTCATTTTTGTCAACTGGGGTGCGTTCGGAAACACAACGGAGCTAATTTGCCTTTTGTCATATATTTTTATGTATTTCATAGGTTTGATATTTTTATATTTTATATTTTTATTTTTCGATTTTACTTTACGTGAGCTTATTTTTCCATTTTCTTATGTGTTAGTATCTTATTTTTTATACTTTGTCTGATTTTTATATGTGTGTTGGTGTTGACTGGCGGGTGGTGTAGATACACTTGCATTTGGTTTTAATTTAGTATTACTTTAGTATATATTTTATATTATATTTTAATTTTATTTTTTTATATTCTATATATATATATATATTTTTTGTATTATATTTATCAGTTTCATGATTATGATATCATCCGACGATGACTCATCTTTTCTTTCTTTTAATAATTCTATTATATCATCAGCTTCTAACGATAGTTTCTGCTCTGCTACAGATACGCTTGGCGATCTTGTAAGAGATAGCTTTGGCATACACTCTAATCACTTGTTTAACGTCTATCATATTAATGCCCAGAGTATTCCCAGCCATTATGCTGACCTGTTAGAAGCTTTCTCTAATACCAATGTTCACGC
>JACCPG010007641.1:0-13820 GCA_016069955.1 Drepana arcuata
TGGTGTTGGGCGATGACGCTGGTGCTGTGGAACACCACCTTGGGATTACGACAGAAGCTGCTGAGGAATTTCAGTTCCTGGCTGAACAACAGATCGTCGACGTAATCGATCCATGAATGGGCGGCGAGGTCTTCGCGCTTTTCGATCGGCGGATTGCGCGCAAGGTAGGCGCGGCTGGCGTAGAGCGCGAGGCGATAGTCGGTGAGTTTGCGCGTGACCAGTTGATCAACGCTGGGGCGTTCGAGGTGGATGCTGATTTCCGCTTCGCGGTTAAGGATGCTGACGAAACGCGGCACCGCGAGCAGTTCCACCTCCAACCCGGGATAGCGTTCAAACAGCCCGCCCATGCGACCGGCAAGGAACATTACGCCCAAGCCCTCGGCCACGCCGAGACGGATCTTGCCCAAGGGCGCGGCGGAATGGGTGAGTTCGTCTTCGGCCAGCAGCGCGACGTTTTCCATGGCCTCGGCATGCTTGAGCAAGGCTTCGCCGGCCGGAGTCAATTCATAGCCCTGGGCGTGTTGCACGAACAGCGCGGTGCCGAGGCTCTTTTCGATCGCCTCGATATGCCGGGCCACCGTGGCATGCGTCGTCTTCAAGCGTTGCGCGGCGGTGAGCAGGCGGCCGCTGCGCTGCAACTCGAGAAAATACCGCAGGTCATTCCAGTCGAACATTCAGCCTCCCTCCCTTGGGCATAACTCACTACACGACCGCGAAGACTGGCCCCGTGCCTGTGGCGAGCAAGCTTGCCCGCTCGCTACAGCGGTCGCACTGTTTAAAAACGCACAGCAGCTGGGTAAAAACTAACATTTTTAAGACGAAAACTAACAACTAGGATGGAACCAATAAGAAAAACAAGCGAGACCTCAGATGTCCATTGCAACTGCTGAATACGATTACGTGGTAGTAGGCGCCGGCCCCGCAGGCTGCCTGCTGGCCAATCGACTCTCCGCCAATCCGGCCCACCGCGTGCTGCTGCTCGAAGCCGGTGGCCGCGACAACTATCCCTGGATCCATATTCCCGTCGGCTACCTCTTCTGCATCGGCAACCCGCGCACCGACTGGTGCTTCAAGACCGAGGCCCAGGAAGGCCTGCAAGGCCGTGCGCTGAGTTATCCACGCGGCAAGGTGCTGGGCGGTTGCTCGTCGATCAACGGCATGATCTACATGCGTGGCCAGGCCCAGGACTACGACGGTTGGGCAGCCGCGGGCAATGCAGGCTGGGGTTGGAAAGACGTGCTGCCGCTGTTCAAGCAGAGCGAAAACCATTTTGCCGGCAGCTCGGAGTTCCACAGCGATGGCGGCGAATGGCGAGTCGAGCAACAGCGCCTGCACTGGCCGATTCTGGATGCCTTTCGGGATGCGGCGGCGCAAAGCGGCATCGCCTCCATCAGCGACTTCAACCAGGGCGATAACGAAGGCTGCGGCTACTTCCAGGTCAACCAGAAGGCCGGCGTTCGCTGGAATGCGGCCAAGGCGTTTCTCAAGCCCATCCGTCAACGCCCCAATCTCACCGTGCTGACCGACGTGGAAGTCGACCGCGTACTCCTGGAAAACGGCCGCGCCTCCCAAGTCGTCGGGCGTCAACACGGCCAGCAGTCGAGCTGGAGGGCGCGCAAGGAAATCGTGCTGTGCGCCGGTTCCGTGGGCTCGCCGGGCATCCTGCAACGCTCGGGTATCGGCCCCTCCAACGTCCTCAAGCCGCTGGGCATCGAGGTGCTGCACGAGCTGCCGGGCGTCGGTGGCAACCTGCAGGACCACCTGCAACTGCGGCTGATCTACAAGCTGGAAAAAGCCCGCACCCTCAACCAGATCGCCGGCAGCGTGTGGGGCAAGATGGGCATGGGCCTGCGCTACCTGTACGACCGCAGCGGCCCGCTGTCGATGGCCCCCAGCCAGTTGGGTGCGTTTGCCCGCTCGGGCCCGGAACAGACTTCGGCCAACCTTGAATACCATGTGCAGCCGCTGTCGCTGGAGCGTTTTGGCGAACCGCTGCACGCGTTCCCCGCCTTTACTGCGTCGGTCTGCGACCTGCGCCCGCAGAGCCGTGGCCGCATTGATATCCGCTCGGCCAACCCGGCGGATGCGCCGCTGATCCGGCCCAACTACCTCAGCCATCCGGAAGATCTGCGCGTGGCCGCAGATGCCATTCGCCTGACCCGGCGCATCGTCGCCGCGCCGGCCTTGAGCCAATTCAAGCCGGTTGAATACCTGCCCGGTGATTCGCTGCAGACCGAAGAGGAGCTGCACGAAGCCGCCGCGCGAATCGGGACTACAATCTTCCATCCAGTGGGCACCTGCCGCATGGGCACTGACCAGGACGCCGTGGTCGACGCCCAACTGCGCGTGCATGGCGTGCCGGGCCTGCGGATTGCCGACGCCTCGATCATGCCGCGCATTACCTCCGGCAATACCTGTTCACCGACGCTGATGATCGCGGAGAAAGCCGCGCAGCTAATCCTTTCGCCGAACACAAGGAACCTTGCCCCCGAGAGAGAAATGACCGCACCCGCATGACCAGCAGGCGTCCGGCCGGGCGATAGCGCATCCAGGTTTGCATCTGGCTTTACGCCATCGCCCGGCCGGACACCGGCAGGAAGGACAACCGGCGCCAAGGTTGGCGCCGACAGTGGAACAACAATAAATAATCACTGTGAGGGCTACCCGATGTCAGAACATGCTCAACCCCTGGGCTCGGCGATTACCGCGAGTGCCGGCAACGATTCAAGAAAGGTCATCTTCGCTTCGTCCCTCGGGACGGTGTTCGAGTGGTATGACTTTTTCCTCTATGGCGCCCTGGCGGCGGTGATCAGCAAGCAGTTCTTTGCCGGGGTCAACGACACCACCGCGTTTATCTTTGCCTTGATGGCCTTTGCCGCCGGCTTCGTGGTGCGCCCGTTCGGCGCGCTGGTGTTCGGCCGCCTGGGCGACATGATCGGACGCAAATACACCTTTCTCGTCACCATCATCCTGATGGGCGTGGCGACCTTCTGCGTCGGCCTGTTGCCGACGTATGCGAGCATCGGCATCGCGGCGCCGGTCATCCTGATCGTGTTGCGCATGCTCCAAGGCCTGGCCCTGGGCGGCGAGTACGGCGGCGCAGCCACCTATGTGGCCGAGCACGCACCCGCCGGCAAACGCGGCCTGCACACCAGCTGGATCCAGTCCACCGCCACCCTCGGCCTGCTGCTGTCGCTGCTGGTGGTGCTGGCGTGCCGCTACTTCACCGGCGATCAGTTTGAAGTCTGGGGCTGGCGGATTCCGTTCCTGTTCTCCATCGTGCTGCTGGGCATTTCGACCTGGATCCGTATGAGCCTGCACGAATCGCCGGCATTCCTGAAGATGAAAGAGGAAGGCAAGGCCAGCAAGTCGCCGATCCGCGAGTCCTTCGGCAAGTGGGAAAACCTCAAGGTGGTGCTGATTGCGCTGTTCAGCATCAACGGCGGCCAAGCCGTGACCTTCTACGCCGCGCAGTTCTACGTGCTGTTCTTCCTCACGCAGTTCCTGAAAATGGACCCGGCCCTGGCCAACATGCTGCTGATCATCAGCGTGGTGATTGGCGCGCCGTTCTTTATCCTGTTTGGCTGGCTGTCGGACAAGGTCGGGCGCAAGCCGGTGCTGATGCTCGGCCTGCTGCTGGCCACCGCGCTGTATTTCCCGATCTTCAAAGGCCTGGCGCACTACACCAACCCGGCGATGGACCAGGCCAGCCATCAGGCACCGATCACCGTATTGGCCGACCCGGCCACCTGCACCTTCCAGTTCGACCCGGTGGGCAAGGCGCGTTTTGACAGCCCGTGCGACAAGGTCAAGACCTTCCTGGTCAAGCAGGGCCTGCCCTACAGCAGCGCCGCCGCCCCGGCGGGCAGCCCGGTGCAGGTGAGCGTGGGTGAAGTGCGCATCGACGGTTACGACGAAGCGGCCCTGCGTGGCGCCGTGACCCTGGCCGGTTACCCGACTTCGGCGGATGTTGCCCAGGTCAACAAAGTGATGGTGGTGGTGCTGATCGTGGCGCTGATCCTGATTGCCGCCATGTGCTACGGCCCGCTGGCGGCGCTGATGGTGGAGCTGTTCCCGACGCGTATCCGCTACACCTCGATGTCGCTGCCCTACCACATCGGTAACGGCTGGTTTGGCGGGTTCCTGCCAACCGTGTCGTTTGCGCTGGTGGTGTACACCGGCGATATTTTCTACGGGCTGTGGTACCCGGTGGTAGTGACCGGCGTGAGCTTGATTGTCGGGTTGTTCTGCCTCAAGGAAACCCGGCATGTGGACATCAATAACAACTGACTGACCCGTGCCCCCCGTCCTTGACGGGCGGGGGCGCACACAAATTGCTGTATATCCATCCAGATAACAGTTGATCAAATCCCTTCTTTTGCCCATCCTGCTCCCCATTCAACTGTGTAACGAATGGGCTGAGCATGCGGCTTTACCTCTGTGAAAAACCTTCCCAGGCCAAGGACATCGCGGCCGTGCTCGGCGCCAGCCGGCGCGGCGACGGGTGCTGGCTGGGCAACGGGGTCACAGTCACCTGGTGCATCGGCCACCTGCTGGAAACCGCCCCGCCCGACGCCTACGACGCCAAATACAAGCGCTGGGTGCTGGCTGACCTGCCGATCGTCCCGGAAAAATGGAAGATGCAGGTCAAGCCCAAGACCGCCAGCCAGTTCAAGGCGGTCAAGCGCCTGCTGGGGGAAGCCCAGGAACTGGTGATCGCTACCGACGCCGACCGCGAGGGCGAAATGATTGCCCGCGAACTGGTGGAGCATTGCCGCTATCGCGGGCCGATCCAGCGGTTGTGGCTGTCGGCGCTCGACGATGCCTCGATTCGCAAGGCGTTGGCGGCGCTCAAGCCTGGGGCCGAAACCTTCAGCCTATACCACTCGGCCCTGGGCCGTTCGCGCGCCGACTGGTTGATCGGCATGAACATGAGTCGCCTGTTTACCCTGCTGGGGCGCCAGTCCGGCTATCAAGGTGTGTTGCCGGTAGGCCGCGTGCAAACGCCGACCTTGCGCCTGGTGGTCGACCGCGACCGCAGCATCGCCGACTTCGTACCGGTGGCGTACTGGGCCATCGATGTCGACCTGCGCCATGAGCGCATGACCTTCACCGCCCAATGGCGCGCGGCCGAAGATGCCTGTGACGACCAGGGCCGTTGCCTCAACCCGCAATTGGCTCGCGAGGCCGCCGACGCCATGACCGACGCCGCCAGTGCGCGGCTGGTGAAGCTGCGCACCGAGCGCATGCGCGAGGTCGCGCCCCTGCCCTTCGACCTCGGTACCCTGCAGGAGATCTGCTCGAAGAAGCTCGGCCTCGGCGCCCAGGAAACCCTGGATATCGCGCAATCGCTCTACGAAACCCACAAGGCCATCACCTACCCGCGCAGCGACTGCGGCTATCTGCCACTCAGCCAGCACAGCGAGGCACCGAAGATCCTCGCCGCGCTGGGCCGTGCCGATGCGGCGGTGGATGCGTTGATGCCGCATATCGACCCGCAGCGTCGTTCGCGGGCGTGGAACGATGCCAAGGTCAGCGCGCACCACGGCATCATTCCCACTGGTGCGGGCAAGGATGCCGGCCAACTGACCGGCAAGCACCGTGCGGTCTACACCCTGATACGCGCGCGCTACCTGGCGCAGTTCCTGCCCAACCATGAGTACGATCGCACCCAGGCCGATTTTGACTGTGCCGGCCAGGCTCTACGCGCGGTGGGCAAAGTGGTGATCGAGCCAGGCTGGAAACGCGCCCTGCCGGAAGCCCTGGCCCCGGCAAAGGGCCGCGAGGCACCGGCACCGCAGGCGTTGCCGACGCTGGTGCAGGGGCAGGATTACGCGGTGGCCAAGGTCAACCTCAAGGACCTGTGGACCCAGCCGCCCAAGCCCTTTACCGAAGGCGACCTGATCAAGGCGATGAAAAACGTCGCCAAGCTTGTGGAAGACCCGCTGCTCAAGCAAAAGCTCAAGGACACCACCGGGATCGGCACCGAGGCCACCCGCGCCGGGATCATTCAGGGATTGCTGGACCGGGGTTATCTGCTGAAAAACGGCAAGGCGCTATCTGCCACCCCGGCTGCGTTCAGCCTGATCGATGCGGTGCCACGGGCGATTGCCGACCCTGGTACCACCGCGATCTGGGAACAGGCGCTGGACATGGTGCAAAGCGGTGAAATGAGCCTGGAGGAATTCGTTGCCAAGCAAGCGGCCTGGATGAGCAAGCAAGTGGCACGCTGCAACGGCATGCGCATGACCATAACCGGGCCAGCCAGCCCGGCAGGCCGGGGTGCTACACCGTGGAAAAAGAAGCGAAAAAGCGCGCCTCGCAAGACTACGGCCGCCCCCAAGCGCAGCAAAAAGTCGACTAATACCGGGTAAACGCCAAAAAAATCCGGCGAATGACGTTTTTCGACGGGTTTAACGCCGCTTTGGACCTTGCTCCGGCGTAGGCGGTCTAGGATTCTGTAGGGGACCCGCTGACTTCCTAACAACAACACCGGAGTGGCCGCCATGAAAACCGTCGCACAAGTGCTCAAAGCCAAGGATCAGAAAAACCAGGACGTGCACACTATCCAATGGGACCACACCGTGTTTGAAGCGCTGGTGCGGATGTCGGAGAAAAACGTCGGCGCCTTGCCGGTCGTCAAGGAAGGCGCGGTGGTCGGGATCATCAGCGAACGCGATTACGCACGCAAACTTATCCTCAAGGGCTTGTCGTCGGTCACCACACGGGTCGATGAAGTCATGAGTTCCCCGGTGATAACGGTCGACACCCACAAAAGTGTCGAGGAATGCATGAACATCATGACCGACAGTCACCTGCGCCACCTGCCCGTGGTCGAAGGCGGCAAACTGCTGGGCCTGCTGTCCATCGGCGACCTGGTCAAGGAAGCCATCGCCGAACAGGCCGACCTGATCAAGCAGCTGGAGCAGTACATTCGCGGCGAATAGGGGAACCCATGCTCGACACGCTGGAACATCAAGAAGACCACCTCGACACCTTGTACCGGGCCATGGCCGACCGGCGTTTCCTGGTACTGACCGGGGCGGGGATCAGCACCTCATCGGGGATCCCCGACTACCGCGACAGTGAAGGTGTACGTCGGGGCAAGGCCCCAATGATGTATCAGGAATTCCTCGCCACCCCACAGGCACGACGCCGTTATTGGGCGCGGGCGATGCTGGGCTGGCCGAGGGTGCGCATTGCGCAGCCGAACAAGGCTCACCTGGCACTGGCGACCCTGCAGCAACGCCAGCGCATCAGCGGGCTGATCACGCAAAACGTCGACACCCTGCATGACCAGGCCGGCAGCCATGACGTGATCGAGCTGCACGGCAGCCTGCACCGGGTGCTGTGCCTGGATTGCCAACTGCGCAGCACGCGCGATGTGATCCAGCGGCAGATGGAAATCGATAACCCCTACCTTGCGCAGGTGCATGCGGTACAAGCGCCAGACGGTGACACCCTCCTCGACCCGACGTTTGAAGAACACTTCCAGGTGCCCCACTGCCCTCACTGCACCGGTGAACGGCTGAAGCCGGACGTGGTGTTCTTTGGCGAAAACGTCGCCCCGGCAACTGCAGCCAGGGCGATGGCGGCGGTCGAGCAAGCAGAAGGCTTGCTGGTAGTGGGCTCGTCACTGATGGCCTATTCGGCATTTCGCCTCTGCAAGGCGATGGTTGAACACGGCAAGCCCGTGATTGCCATCAACCTGGGCAAGACCCGTGGGGATGAGCTGTTGCAGGTGAAGATCGAGGCGTCGTGCGAGCAGTTGTTGCCTCTGTTGGCTGACCGTTTGAGATAACCCCTATGCCCGCTCCTACACGGCTGCGCCCCCATTTCATTCCCTCGGATCGACGACCCACCTCTCCAAAAAATGACGCCCAAGTCACGTTTTCCGGGATTCTCCCGTCCTCACAGGGATTTATGTAGTACTTTAAAAAAATCACTACATAACCGTTGACGTAACGTTTTTGTCCTTGCATGATCTAGACGTCTCCCGGATCGGGAGCGTGGGTAACACGTGTTTTGAACAAGCTCGTCTGACCGCCGAGCTGTTTTTTCCGGATGTGCACTGCCCACAAGGCAGATTGATGAAGCTGACCGGCCCGGAAGGATCGGTACAAGGAGCTCAAACGCTGCTTGTCTTCGTTATGAAACCATTGCGTAGCAGTTCATCAGCAAGACTACATGCATCAGGTTCAAGACCCTGCCCGTATTCGGCAGACCGTCACTGACGCCCGGTTTTTGAAGCCGGAGACAACTAAGCAGTTTTAACGGAATCAACTGATAGATCGCCAACTGGTCAAGGGGCTTACACATGAATCTGAACAACCAACCAACTATCGATGAATTGGCTGAGATGTTCGCAGCGCAGAAAGACACACTCGACGACCATATCCTGTGGATTGGCAAATCGGGCGAAGTGCAAATTGACTGCCTGGCGCCCCACACCGAAGAAGCCGAGTTCGACCGTAATAACCGTGAACTGGCGGCGCGCCTGAAGATGTACCGCCGCGGCCAGGGTTATGTCGGCAAGAAAGCCGCGGCCGATCGCAACTTTATCGAGCAAGTGTTCCATACACTTAATACCGAATGGCAGAACCTCAAAGGCCAATCGCAGGTTAAAGTGATTGATAAATACTGCTGATAAAACTAATTAACACATTAAGTCCGCCCGGTTCGCCGAGCGGACTTTTTTATTGCCATCGTTATCTTGTTAACTGTGGGAACCGGCGTGCCGGCGATGCTTTGTTGATTACACCGCTGCTGGCAAGCCGGTTGCTGCAGGGGCTATAGCGGAAATCGCCCTTTCGCCGCTTCATCGCAGAAAATATCAAACAGCACCTGCGCCGCCGCCGACAGTTCATGCCCCGGTTTGGTCAGCACCCCAATCGGCCGCTCGATTACCGGACCGTGCAAGGTGATGCAATGGGCGCCCGCCTCTTCCATCTGCCCCGCACATAACGCAGGCACGGCGCTGACCCCCAGGCCATTGGCAACCATCTTGCCTACGGTCGCCAATTGATGGCTTTCCAACGCCACGGGCAGTTTCATCTGCAGGGCGCCCAAGTGTTCTTCCAGCATCACGCGCACTGTGGACGGGCGCTGCAAGGTAATGAACGGGTGTTGCAAAAGGGTTTTCCAGTCGACGTCAGCCACATGCGCCAAGGGTGAATCGGCGGGTACCACGGCGATGAAGCGATCCAGGTACAACGGCGTGAACGCCAGCGATGTTTCTTCGGCAGGCTCGAACGCCACCCCCAACTCCACCTGCCGATCTCGCACCATCTCCAGGACCTGCTCGTTGATCAGGTCATGCACCGTCACGTTCACCTGCGGGTAACGCGCGCGGAATATCTTCAGGATCGGCGGCAACAGGTTGCCGGCGAACGACGGCATCGCCGCCACCGTCACGCGCCCGCGCTGCAAGGTGAAGCGTTGGCGCAATTCATCTTCGGTATTGTCCCAATCGGCAATCAATCGGCGGGCCAAGGGCAGCAGGGATTCACCTTCCGGGGTCAGCGCGACGTTACGGGTATTGCGGCTGAACAATCGCCCGCCCAGCCCTTCTTCCAACCCCTTGATGGTCAGGCTCAGCGCCGACTGGGAGAGGTGCAACCGCTCGCAGGCGGCGGCAAAACTCAGGGTCTGGGCCACGGCGAGAAACGCACGCATTTGTTTAACGGTCATAGGAACGTTCCAAGTGACGAGATGAAAGCTGCAAGTGAAAGCGGTCGCTGACTATGCTTGAAGCTTACGGGCTGAAGCTTATTGTGCTGTTTTCTAAATCAATCAACCTAAAAAAACAACTTAACAAATCAATCCGTCGGCGCAACACTCGGTTCATTGGCTGGCCCACAAACAATAATAGAGGTGCATATGGCAGGTTTCGATAAACGCGTGGCGTCCTACGAGGAAGCACTGGCAGGCCTGGAAGACGGCATGACCGTGCTCTCCGGTGGTTTTGGCCTGTGCGGCATTCCGGAAAACCTCATCGCCGAGATCAAGCGCAAAGGCACCCGCGACCTCACCGTGGTTTCCAACAACTGCGGCGTCGATGGTTTTGGCCTGGGCGTACTGCTGGAAGAAAAGCAGATCAGCAAGGTCATCGCCTCCTACGTCGGTGAAAACGCGCTGTTCGAGAAGCAATTGCTCAGCGGCGAAATCGAAGTGGTGCTGACCCCCCAAGGCACCCTCGCCGAAAAAATGCGCGCAGGCGGCGCCGGCATCCCGGCCTTCTTCACCGCCACCGGTGTCGGCACGCCGGTTGCCGAAGGCAAGGAAACCCGCGAATTCAACGGCCGTCCGTATCTGATGGAAGAATCCATCACCGGCGACTTCGCCATCGTCAAAGGCTGGAAAGCCGACCACTTCGGCAACGTCATCTATCGCCACACCGCCCAGAACTTCAACCCGCTGGCCGCCACCGCCGGCAAGATCACCGTGGTCGAAGTGGAAGAAATCGTCGAACCGGGCGAGCTGGACCCGGCGCAGATCCACACTCCTGGCATCTACGTCGACCGGATCATCTGCGGCACCTTCGAGAAGCGCATCGAACAGCGCACCGTCCGCAAATAATCTGCCCCCAGCCCGAACAATAAGGACTCATGAAAATGGCACTTACCCGCGAACAAATGGCTCAACGTGTCGCCCGCGAAATGCAGGACGGTTTCTACGTCAACCTGGGCATCGGCATTCCGACCCTGGTGGCCAACTACATTCCCGAAGGCATGGAAGTGATGCTGCAATCGGAAAACGGCCTGCTGGGCATGGGACCGTTTCCTACCGAAGAAACAATCGACGCCGACATGATCAACGCCGGCAAACAAACCGTGACCGCGCGTATCGGCGCGTCGATCTTCTCCTCCGCCGAATCGTTCGCCATGATCCGCGGCGGCCACGTCGACCTCACCGTGCTTGGCGCGTTTGAAGTCGACGTACAAGGCAACATCGCCTCGTGGATGATCCCCGGCAAGCTGGTCAAGGGTATGGGCGGCGCCATGGATCTGGTGGCCGGTGCGGAAAACATCATCGTGATCATGACCCACGCGTCCAAGGACGGTGAGTCCAAGTTGCTCAGCCAGTGCAGCCTGCCGCTGACCGGCGCCAACTGCATCAAGCGTGTGCTGACTGACCTTGCGTACCTGGAAATCGAAAATGGCGCTTTTGTCCTCAAGGAACGCGCACCTGGCGTCAGCGTTGAAGAGATTGTGAGCAAGACCGCCGGTAAACTGATCGTCCCGGACCACGTTCCAGAAATGCACTTCCAGTGAGGACAGATTCCATGCAAGACGTCGTGATTGTTGCTGCCACCCGCACCGCCGTGGGCAGCTTTCAAGGTTCGCTTGCGAACATCCCGGCTCCGGAACTGGGCGCCGCCGTGATCCGTCGCCTACTGGAGCAGACCGGCCTGGATCCTGCAGAAGTGGATGAAGTGATTCTCGGCCAGGTGCTCACCGCAGGCAGCGGCCAGAACCCGGCGCGCCAGGCCTCGATCCTCGCCGGCCTGCCACACTCCGTACCCAGCCTGACCCTGAACAAGGTTTGCGGTTCGGGCCTCAAGGCCCTGCACTTGGGCGCCCAGGCTATCCGCTGTGGCGATGCCGAGGTGATCATCGCCGGCGGCATGGAAAACATGAGCCTGGCCCCGTACGTATTGCCTGCCGCGCGCACCGGTTTGCGCATGGGCCACGCCAAGATGATCGACAGCATGATCACCGACGGCCTGTGGGACGCGTTCAACGACTACCATATGGGCATCACCGCCGAGAACCTGGTGGACAAGTACGGCATCAGCCGTGAAGCCCAGGATGCCTTTGCCGCCGCGTCCCAGCAAAAAGCTGCGGCAGCCATTGAGGCCGGGCGTTTTGTCGATGAGATCACGCCGATCCTGATTCCCCAGCGCAAAGGCGACCCGATTGCCTTCGCCGTGGACGAGCAGCCGCGCGCCGGCACCACCGCCGAGTCCCTGGCCAAACTCAAGCCGGCGTTCAAGAAAGACGGCAGCGTCACTGCCGGCAACGCCTCCAGCCTCAACGACGGCGCCGCTGCGGTGCTGCTGATGAGTGCCGACAAAGCCAAGGCCCTCGGCCTGCCCGTGCTGGCGCGCATTGCCAGCTACGCGAATGCCGGCGTCGATCCGGCGATCATGGGCATCGGCCCGGTATCGGCCACGCGCCGCTGCCTGGACAAAGCCGGCTGGAGCCTGGGCGACCTGGACCTGATCGAAGCCAACGAAGCCTTCGCCGCGCAATCGCTGGCAGTGGGCAAAGAGCTGGAGTGGGACGCGGACAAGGTCAACGTCAACGGCGGCGCCATTGCCATCGGCCACCCGATCGGCGCCTCAGGCTGCCGCGTGCTGGTGACCCTGCTGCATGAAATGATCAAGCGCGATGCCAAGAAAGGCCTGGCGACGCTGTGCATCGGTGGTGGCCAAGGCGTAGCCCTCGCCCTCGAACGCAGCTGATTCAAACAGCAACGGGGGAAAACCGCCCGCGGTGGCGAGGGAGCTTGCTCCCATTGAGCTGCACGGCAGCCCCCGCTGATAAGAGCAACACGGAAACGGCCGGGCTCCACGAAAAGCCCGGCCTTTTCTTTAATGCAAAGGGTAGGCGCTGACGTGCCCGCGCTCCCCATCATCGCCGGTTGTCAGTCCGTACGGGGTACCGCAAACACCGCGTTCGCCCGCGCCACCACCTTCTCCCCAACCTGCAGACTCACCGTGGCAAACGCCATCTGCCGTCCACGCTTGTGATGTTCCAAGCGCACCACAATCCACTCCCCTACCTGCACCGCGCCCAGGTAGTCCAGGGTCATGCTCGCGGTAATCAGCGGCAGCGGCGGCTCACTGGAGAATGCCATCGCGTAACCCATGCCGATATCCGCCAGGGTCGCCAACACCCCGCCGTGCACGGTGCCACGTCCATTGGCGTGACGATTGTCGGCCCGCAGGCCGATTTCCAGCTGCAGGCCTTCACCTCGGCAGTATGCCGGGCCGAGCAAATCCAGCAGCGGGCTGCTGCGGGGCAACGAGACGAAACCTTCGGGGACGGCGTGGCTGATCATGGCGGATTCTTCCTTGGAATAAGACCTGAGGTGTACGCCAGCGCCCGCGCAGCAGCCATCACCATCAGCTACGCAAATCCTTCGCGATGCTTTGCGTTAATCCGCCAGACCGGCTTTAATCGCGGTCAATTTCCCCGCACACCCCAAGGAATTGCAATGCGCCATCTGGACGGCACACCTCCCGCGCTTTTATGGCTCTTGCTGGCCGGCCTGGCCCTGGTCGGCTGCTCGCCCAAGGATCACTCCCGCGCCAACGTGATCAACGGCGAGCAAGGCCGGGCCGGCGCACAATTGGCCTATGAACATGCGTTGACCCTGGCACTGCCCGGCGCCCTGCTCGCACCGCGCATGCAGGCCACCCGCGAAGCCTGTGAGTCGGCTCGCTTTGGCGCCTGCAATATTCTCGGAATCACCGAAGACGGCAACGGCGGCGAAATCATCCTGCGCATCGCGCCGACCGGCGTGGAACCGATGGTGGCCCTGGCCGCGGAAGGCGGAAAGCTCGGCCAACGCATCACCACTGCCGAAGACCTGGCCGACGCTGTCGCCGATGTGCAACGCCGCCAGGACCGCCTCCAAGCCCAGCAGCAACGCCTCGACGAATTGGCCAAGCGCAAGGACATTACCGTCAGTGACTTGATTGCCTTGAGCAAGGAGCAGGCCGGCATCGAAAACGAACTGCAGGCACTGGCCCAAGTCGCCGCGGGCCAGCAACGCCGCCTCGATACCAACCGCGTCACCTTGAACTTCCGCTC
>JACCPG010007642.1:0-84125 GCA_016069955.1 Drepana arcuata
TTCGAGCAGTTGCCTGCGACACAAAGATCGCAAGTTCGAATCCCGACTGTACAATGAGTTTTTCTGAACTTAAGTACAGTGATTAGTCACACCACGAGCTTTACGGTGAAGGAAAACATCGAGAGGAAACCTGCATACGTCTGAGAAGAAATTCAAAGGCGTATGTATAGTCGTGCTTGAGTAACGGCGATGGACTCGCCATCTGTCACGTTGGCACCTCTGACCACCCACTTTCCGCCAGAGGTATATTACCTGTGTGGTGTGTGGGTATTACCTATACACCTCTGCCTACCCCTTCGGGGACCCTTGTGGGAAGGCGTGAGGATATATATTGCACGTGTATAATAAGATACAAGCAAGAGCAGTGAAAGCTTTATCAAACGCAGTAAAGTAAAAACATGCTTAGAGGAACAATCTACGAGTGTACATTGTTCCTCGAAGATTGTTTATTTTAGATTTCGACACATTAAAGTGCGAAATTTTAGCCTTAGAGTTCGTGATTATTTCTGGGATCACATATCTTGTCTTAATCCAGGTAAAAATCATTGTGTCCAATAGGATCGAATTACGTTAAGCCGTTCTGACGCGCCTGAATAACAGACATCAGTACATTGTCACAAACTTTCGCATTTATAATATTCCTACGATACTATCACGCCGAGTCATTTCACGACATAGGTAGACTCATTCCTTCATCCTGATTTGCCTCTCACCAGTTTAATTTAGATTTAAAACGCTTAAAGCCCGAGGCACTTTGCGAAGATCCTTATTTACAATAGCTTTCTACAATCAATCAGAATAAATGTTCGAGTCATTGCATAATGCGATGTCATGATGTTATATTTGCTACGAGTTGGAGGTTTGAAAGAGATGGTAACTTTCGTTTTTTTAGAGTATGTGACGTTCAGTAAGTTCCCTGTGTCCCTAACGTTGAATAAAAGGTTATGATCTTGATTTTGGCAAAAAAATGTATTTGTAAAATTTTACGTCACCCGAGATGAAATGGTCGGTTAATAATTTGCTTCACGGATTACCACCATTACGACACAATACAAAATGTTGGTATTCTGCAAATCTCAAGGGTAATTGAGGGTTATCCCACCTAGTTAAAAAGTAAAGTTTAAGATTTTTATAGATTTAAAGCATGTTTTTATCTGTTTTCATGACTTGAGTGTGAATTGGTTACAAGATCCATATATTTCTATACTCTATATACCTTATAGCCTACCAAAGGGAATGCTGCCGTTTTCCCAGAATGGAAATAAAAAAAAGTTTGAATTTTCCACCTACCTAATGTTTGGAGGTATAAATTCTCACCAAACATTATTGTAGCATTGTATGTTCTTTTAGAAGTCATTGATTCGTTTCTTGCGACCCTATTCATACCCTGTCAAAATGGGGTTACATTCAAATGCAAGACGCGAACAATTGGGCTGTGCCGTTCACCGAATGACAATTGTGATGAAATCGCATTTACGTGATATTTTTATCAATCGTACGTTATTTACGAAAGTCCAGATGCATAGGTCGAGGTAACAGATTAAAGGTTGCCAATTACTGCAATTAAATAAATACCTGAATTATCGTTATGGAATATTTTCTATAAATAGGTACTGTCTACGCCGCATTCCTCTACGGCCAGCAACACTAACTTCATTTTAAATTCCATCTGTCAACAAGACGTCAACAAAAAACAATGACGCGATAATGTCCTAATAAAAATAATTACAACCTATAAAGAAAACGTAGTTTTCTTGGCGAATTACATTCCCAACAGGTACCACCACCACCACCTATATAGGTATGTAGAATCATATGTCACGGGAAAGACAGAGAGTTCAGTGCTCTCTTCTCTTATAGGTCTCTTTTAATTCATTCACATTCATGTCTTTATTCATGCTCACCAGTTTCGATTACTCTTGACGTATACATCGTTGTTTTTTGTTTGATAATTCGATCCGTTTATGAAACTTGGTCTTTCTTCCCTTCTGCCAGACATATTCGCGTTGTATATTACTTTTATCAACCCTATAATAATAAGATCATAAAAATGTTATTACCAACTGGATAGCTACCGTGCATGAATATTTCGTATTATAAAGCAAAACGATACCTTTTTTACAATTCACATTGCATGCTTTGCCTCCGTTTCGTCTGTCTGCATGGAAAATTTCATAATTTATATTTGTATAAACAAATATTTCATTTATATATGCCAGTGAAATGTTAATTACGATTATGCATAATTACGAAACAAAAAGGCAGCTGGGCTCCAAATTATTGAAGTGCAAGCAGTACCGAGACAAATTTCAACACACTTGCAATTGTGGAAATCGCGCGTTAACGATACGCGTTGAAGTCTTTTGTAAGCGCGTGCGCATAATTAAACCATTTAAAGAAACATTGGGTGTAATAGCACTTTTTAAATGAATGAATACTACGTGTACTGCCATTTGTTTGTTTTCTAATGCACTCTTTAATATATATTATACAAATAGAAATATGCTTCACTGGATGGATGGACTAGCTCGCTACACTGGCGGAAAGTGTGTATTTTATAGCCCCACATAGTTTTACCTCTACAAGTTCCGTAAAACCGAGTGTGCTCTCCGATAGGCGAAGGCACTATCCCAAGTACCTCGGATAAACGAGGACTTCACATTGGATACATGAGAAGATACAAACTGTATTAGAATGGTCCTGTTTGATTACTTCTTATGGCGAGTCTTTTGTCGTCTCTAAGACACGCCCACCTCAATGTTTAATTATGTGTTCGTTCACGTCATAGTGTGGTAGATCACTGTGGGTAGCTAAGTAAGAAAAGCTCATTAGTTAGTACAGTCGACACGGTTTTAATCTGCAATCTTGACTTAGTGGGTGACTACTAGTCACATTTTATACTTTATACAATCTGCCTTCTCCTAAAACTAAATTTTTATTTAACTACAATAATTTCCAGAAAGGCTAATATTTTTTGTATCCCGCGAATATACTCTAATATTAAGTTTTCTTTCATTTAAGTAATAAGTGGGTGTGTGGGTATTACCTATACACCTCTGCCTACCCCTTCAGGGACCCTTGTGGGAAGGCGTGAGGATATATTATTATTATTTATTTAAGTGAACCTATTCATGAATCGCAAAAGAATTGCACTGGCAGCCGATTGTATTTTAACCTAAATCATTTATAACCGGTTTCTGTACAAATTAACTCTATTCACTCCATAATGTAATACTGATCAATGTGTCTTCACTTCATTGTGCGATTGACGTTCAGATCGTTATTTTATTTTATTTCAAAGCAAATTTACTTTCCTTTCTTTATTCATCTTTTTATAGAAATCCACTAAGTCGTAAATAGACTTAAGTGTCTTCTTCTACTTTTTATCGCTGATAAAAGAGATCGCGACTGTACAATAACATTTCATATAGTGCCAAAGGGCATCGCAATGAATGAATGTGCATCGAATGCATCTACCGCTTTCACTTTACGCAGTCTGTACACTTGGTACCAAGTTTCTTAATCAAGTGAATAACCGTCTAGATCCAATTGCTAATTCAGCCTACATTTCTTTTTTTATACATACTCTTGTTTTATCTACTACTTCGTGGCAGCAATGGACTATCTTCTTCAATCTTGCGTTGCTACCGAAATTGTTTAGACGTCGTTGATCCGAGGTCGCGGCGAGATGGGCCCAAGTGAAAGTTGTGATAAGCCTCGCTTCTCGCCGTCTCGTGTCGGTATTCTAACTCGAATCGCTTTGTTAGGCGTGATTGCTTATGCGTAACCTTTCAAATTAAGTGTTAGTTGCGGCATGAAAGCAAATCAATACAAATTACCCGTGCACAAAACCGTGTTATGACAATTCAATTTCAAACTACTTAACCTATTTTCTTCTTTCCATTTCAATGACGAATGTTTAATCGTGATGACATGTATGTGCGTAAGTAAAATCGTGAGAGACCTGTCATCTACGTCGACTTAAACCCAGTCAGCTATATTACATATCAAAATCATCGGCATTATAACATATTGACTACTACAGGACTTTGTTTAAATAGAGATCCGAATTCGCCTAGCTGTGGGACAATTACTAAATAACAAAATATGCATTTAACATATCTATGACCCATTTGGGTACCTAAAATACAAGTATTAGTTGTAATGTTTGGAGAGCCAGTTCTTCTTGACTTTTAATTAGCTTGCTAAGCTCCTAATAGTAATAATAACAATATATTCAAAGAATGTTATCCCACGAGTCATGAGGAGGTAGTCAGAGGGTGGAACAAAAAAAAGTTATCTTAGCCAAATTAACTAAAAAATTTGTTCAAGTGAAAAACTAATTCAGTATATGGTAATAAAATGGCTTTCACGAAGGAATATGTTTTAAAATTTTACAAAAATTTACAGAAACTTTTACGAAATTGGTTTCCACCAAATTATATAACAGTTTACTTAACACTTTCATTTATTACTTAACTGGTCTTACTTATAAATGGTTATCGATAGTAGTGCGCCTGCTTACCATTATAAAGTGTGCCTGTTAATAAAATATTTAAAACTGGCCTAATATTCCGTTATCAACTACAATATAACTGATTCTCTGGAAATATTGTGGTCTGCTTGTTTGAGGATCACGCAACGTCACGTTTGATATTTTGATAGTACTGGACGATTTAAAAATAACCTCTTATGAATTTTGCAAATATGTTTATATTCAATACCGTCGTCTGCGTCATACATTTTGAGTCTTTGCAAGCACACGGAAACAAATGCATGCTTACATAAATAATCCCTCGGCATCTTGACATATCCACCTAGTTAGGTAATTTTCCTGTGAGTGAATTGTAAGCTTGTCAATAGTCAATACGCAATCAAAACTACAATAAGATTGAGTATCCTTTGGCTATTAAGTAGCTGTAAGCGTTCGAGTACAAAGGTGTTTAATGTGAGAGAACCTACCATACGTAATGTTATGTCAATGTGTACGTTCTTACTTTGTTTATTTTAACAAGGTTTCGCTTGCAATGTGCATATATTCATAGCCACTAAATCATTTAACTAACTGACATCTAGCAACTAGCCTTCCTAGCTACTACAAGCTATCCTTAATAAAAAACTTAAAATACCACGTCGTCCCACGGGAGGATTTAAGAAGACTGGCTGCAATTGCCACGTAGTATGGTAATACTAATTTGTTTCAACGTGCAATGTATGTTCCAGATAATCTTATTATTAAATAAATTGATAATTAAATTAATATATATATATATAAATATATAGCCGTGGTGGCCGAGTGGTTCGAGTAGTTGCCTGGTAAAGCAATTCGAATCCCAACTGTACCAATGAGTTTTTCTAAACTTAAGTACAGTGATTAGTGGTTTAGATTACACCATGGCTTTACGATGAAGGAAAAAATCGAGAGGAAACCTGCACGATTGAGAAGAAATTGAAAGGCGTATGTAGGTAATAGTCGTGCTTAAGTAACGGCAGTGGACTCTACCACCTGTTACGTTGGCACTTAAATTATATCTCTGGCGTAAAGTGGGTGTATGGGTACCTAAATTCTAAGACATCGGTGTGTTAAGAAAATGTTTGATCTAGCCAATGCGTTTTTCCAATAGTGCTGCCGAATTATTGTAGCATATTACAAACATATACACCTAATGTTCAAACTGAACTTGAAAAGTTAGTTTTTTATTTTCAATGGCATGAAAATCAATTAGAAATATATTAAAGATGAACTTAACTGCGAATCTGAAACAGGTCACCATTCGGACGTAACTACAACGCTTTTGTGAAACAGTGAACCAAAACGGAGTCGCGACTGAGTCGTCAAATATACCGCAGGTGAGGTATTGTACTTAATGTTATTTTAATACCTTTGCCATGCGTATCATTAGTATTAAATATTGCATGGCAATGACCTAAATGGTGCGACTATGTGACCTTTGCTGTGTTGTTGTTTGTGTCGATAGAGACAGTCATTAGTTATATATTGTAGTTATATATTGGAATTATTGCAACTGATAATTTATTGTTCTTAAAGTAAATACATTTTAAAGTAGCGGGTATACAGCTGGACATAAGGCTCAAAATTAGGATGTTACGTAAATAATATATCTTCACGCCTACCCACAAGGGTCCCCGAAAGCGTAAGCAGAGGTGTGTAGGTACTGACAAACCCACTTTTAGCCGGAGATACAATTTAGGTGCCAAGGGGGCAGGTCGCGTTTACGTCTTTTCGATTAATTAAACGTACTTATGCAAGGTTCTTCTCGTTGTTTTCCTTGAGAGTGAAGCACATAGTGTGACGAATCAGTTTACTAAAGTTCAGAAAAACTCTTTTGTACAGTCGGGATTCGAAGTTACGATCTTTGTGTTTTAAGGAACAACCCGAACAAATCGGCCACCACGACGTAGATATATCCGAGCTATACGCAATGAAACCTCATATAAACTACCCTGTATCCTGTTCTAATTACTCTGTAGTAATAACTAACTTTTAATTTGCTACATTTTTGTTATAGAGTAGTCAAGAAAACGCTCACATCTACTATCATCTGAAAAGACATTTAAAGTCGTAATAAAAACTTTCCCAAGTCGTCTTCGAGGCCAAGCCGTCCATGTCTTATTGGAACCTAATTACACATACATATAATTGTTTATCATGCCGAGTCTATCACGTAGAGTGAGAGACCTACAAATTTCATCAGAGTAAGTCTAGAAACGACTTGCGCTCTACTCTCTCTACATTAAAATTATAATTGCAAGTAGAAATTCAAGCTCAAGAAAAATGTTGATGACGTAACAAGTCGCCGTGGACCGCATGCTTTATATCAAGGTTTCCTATACTTTAGGTACCAATTAACAACGTACAACACTGGTAAATAGGAAAAAATAAACCCATAGAGCATATTTGTAGGATGTCCGCCCTTGAAAAGAGAGGGGGACATTCTTATGGAAACAATCAACGACTATAATACCTACGTCAATTGTTATAATTAAATATAATACTCTTAATACCAGGACAACTTAACATTCACTTGCAACAAAAAGATTGCAAGCTGGAATCCCAACTGTAGCAATGAGTTTTTCTGATCTTAAAATGGTGAAGGAAATCATTGAGGGGAAACCTGCAAACGATTGAGAAGAAATTCAAAGACAGCATCTATAATATATCTCTGACGAAAAATGGGTGTATGAATACTACATACCTCTGCCTAGTAGTGGGAAGGCGTGAAGATATTATATTTATCAAGTCAACATCTGCGATTAACGACAATTGTATAATATAGGTTGGATACAGCGATATCGCATTGCAAATGCTTCCATTTGCTCAAATTACACAAATGCTGTTATTTGTAACCCTACCTGTCGGCTGTATAGACGCAGCCAACTGTGAAATCAGGACAATTGCAAAGTTTCAGGTCAATGGAACTCGTGATTTGTATACACAGTTGCCTATATGTAGGTAGGTACATTGTAGGCAAAGAAAGACCACGTTCAAGACTGTCAAGAGAACTCGAAACCTGCGACCATGTCTAAAAAGGCTGATGAATGAGGTTGAAGTCTAGAAAGCACTGGCGCTCTTAGTCTCTGCTTTTCCCCTGAATTACTTGGCGTGATGATGTGTATGTTCATCATTGCTGTCTGTCCGCAGCTAATAGAAAGAATCAGATTCAAAGTTCCACATTCTTGTCCTAGAAATCAAATTAAACCGCTCGCTAAGCCACTCAGTAAAAGTAATTTAGGTGCCAATTCCCCTGTCACACGAACTTGTAGATCCTTTAACGATATCAGTAGTGAAGTAGATTTTAACCACGACTCTCTTGGTAAGCTCCGGAGGGTTCGGTCCGGAGGGAGGGTAGTTTTAACGCCAGCCTCATTAGGGATGTTAATGTAATATATTAAAATATTAAATTACTAAATTGTATTCCCATCCTACAAGTATTTTGGTTTATATAGTTGTATTCTGTTGTTTAGTTAGTAAGTAGTAATTTTATCTTGTATTTATTATTTATATTCTCAATCAAGTACATACTAAGATAAACCGTCGATATAATATCCACGCATCCTAGATATATTCATAACTGTTACTTGACTTGTATAACTGTTAATTGGTTAAGCATTCAATTAAAAACTATATATTATGTATTGATACCTACATCTTTTTAAATGTGTTAACTGTTGGCATCTTATATAAATAAATAAAATAAATAAATTGCAGTTTGCAATATTTTATTCCTATATGGGGGTTAGAGAGAGCAACAACATAAAACGTAGTGATTCATCTCACAGTGGATCTTTACTGGATACCTATTATGATACAAAGTTACGTTAGACTAACGGGGCGGTTACACAGCGGTGTTATGAGCTATTTTAACTGTTATTTGTTTAGTTTGAGAATGCATATAACTATCGAACCGATTACTAAGAGTAACTGTCGGTAAACACGCCAAAGAGTAACACGACAGTTTGGTTTACGAATACAGCGATTATATATTCCCAGCAGTTCGTCATGCAGTAGAAATTGGAGAACTACTAGGTCTAAACAGGCGTATATCACCACCACCACCACCCTGCTGTGATTGTCTGTGCTATAAGTTGAAAAATAACTGATTGCATTTTAATGTGGTTTTCCCTATCATGTTTATTCCAGGCAGGATTTTGTATCAAAATGATAGACAGTGCGATGATCGTGCTCTAGGAAAACGAAATCTAGGAATTGATTATTTTTACCTCTGAGCAAAGCTGGGTGGGACAGGTCATGCTCAATAATAATTTGCGTTATGGCAGAAGCATACACCGATCGTTATGGCAAGAACGCGCGTCTATACAAGATACGCCTAACTAGCGACTTGTCACGCAAACCGAAACCTGTCTGAAACAAAGTAGCATATTCCTTTACTGCTAATGGCCCCTGTCTGCGGTCGGCTAGCTCCTCTCTACTATCACTTACCTACCTAGTTTTGAAGTGCGGCATCGGAAAAGGAACTATAGGCCCTGAGTTTCAATATCCGTCTCATTCTGAAGATATATTTAGGTGCCCGCGTGATCGATAGCAAGTCGTCACCGTTTCTCAATTACCACTATACATACTATATCTTAGAATTTTGATTCAAACGTATGCAGGTTGCCTCACGGTGTTTTCTTTCACCGTAAAGTTTGCGGTGCGAAATAATTAATCATTATTGTAGGTACTTAGTTCAGAAAAACGCATGAAAGCATTTGATCCTACAATCTTTATGTTGGAGGCGACTATTGGAACCACTCGGTCACCTCGACTCTTATTATGTACATACATTGATAAAATACGTTTATAACTGACTACAGACTACAGATGCACTATACATTTTTTCTTGACATAGTGGCAGCTAGACACTGCCAGTTGGAATTTGGAAAGTAGGCACCTGTGAATTAATTACTTTGTCGTATATACCGACGGATAATTATAATGACAGAATATCATATTTTACTACAGGTAATAATAGTCTCTTAAAATCGATCTCAATTTCTCGTTTCGTTTGAGCATATGTTTGAGTAACGGAACAAACGTATGAAATTTTGATTTTTATTTTAGCTAGATTCTTTACTACTAAACAGTCAAGTACATATCAATAAATTATCGATTCTGTCGTTATTCTGTAGCTAATCTGGTGATATTTCCAGAATAGTAGATTGAAGTATGTATGCTATGTCGGTATGTACAAAAACCTCTTTTAGCTCTCATATAAAAGGTGTAAAAAATGTATGTTACTACTTTTGGGTACTCGTAAAAAATACACAGCTTTTTAAACGTTCACGAATTATATTCTAAACCGTTTTTACCTAGACGTTTTTACATTCTATCTTCTATTATTCATATTCATTCATAGTCTATTCGACTGATTCTAATAACGAACACTGTTTAATTCGCTTTGTGTAGTCTTTTATGGAAGTACAGTGTTTTGGAGGTATTCAGTCATGTATATGTTCATTAAAATGTATGTATTTAAAAGTACCAAGCACCTACGTGCAAATGGCTGTGCTGTTACGAGACAATGTATAGACCTTGGATTTGTTTCTACATGAAGCTGACATAAAGTGACATCTATAAACACTCAAGGCAGGTGGGTTTTTAATTTTTCCATAGTAATTGGTATACCTACTTGTTTGTAGACTGGTTGAGATTGCGTATGAAACTCAGCCTCGAATTCATTCTGTACCTTTCTACAAACCAACTTTTGTACGTAGGTACATATCCCCACGCTCAGTGGCTCACGGGGTAGGCAGGGAGAGTAGACTTCAGACCTCTTTTGCTTCATTCACATTCAGTCTCTTCATACAAAGAAATACTTCTTACAAAGTATACCTAAATTATCTTTAGGGAAATACCGTGGAATGTATCATTATTCATAAAGAGATGCTTGAATCCTGTACGCAGTCTGAATGCATTAATAATCTTCCAACGACTATTCACCAAGCAAAGAACGACACAACATTTAAAAAAGGTTTTTGGATTTATTTTATTGCAAGTATAATTATTGCGGCTATTTATACATTAATTATGTACTATTATACCAGAGAGCATGTAAGTATGAAGAGATAAGTGTTCATCAGTCTCTTCGGACAAAGAGAAGATCTGTGTAAATAAAGCATGCGCTCTACTCTCTTTGTCTACCCATAAGGGACTCGTCGTACGTATTATTCAAATTCAAAAGCTTATACTACACTTTTAAAATTCGTATTCAATTCAATACAATATTAGGCCAAAAATTTAAATATACTTATATAAATATATCCTCACGCCTTCCCACAAGGGTCCCCGAAGGGGTAGGCAGAGGTGTATAGGTAATACCCACACATCCACGTTCCGCCAGAGGTATATTAGGTGCCAACGTGACAGATGGCGAGTCCATCGCCGTTACTCAAGCACGACTCTACATACGCCTTTGAATTTCTTCTCAGACATATGCAGGTTTCCTCTCGATGTTTTCCTTCACCGTAAAGCTCGTGGTAAATATACTAACATAACAATATTTCAGTAACAGATTGCAGTGTTGCCACTTTCGTAAATTTAATATATTTTCAAATTTAAGTTTACTTTTTTATAACATGTTCCCATGAGGCATTGTTATTGGATGTGTTTCGGTTTCCTTGCATTTACTACCAGATTTGTGGAATGAAACCAACTAATTTACCACGGCAGAGAGCAATTATTCACATCGTAAATTTTTTTATTCTGACGACCAATTATGTAGTTATCTGTAAATCTTTGTACACCGCGAACGAAACTACATTTTTACCGATACTTAAATACGTAAGTATGCAGACCATCCAAAAGGCACTGATATTCGTGTCGATTACAAATATCCGCCGCCAAGGGGAACCAAACGCACGACATCAAGCTTCGTAGCCAGGAGCTGGGCCATCTGGCCAGACGTTTTAAAGTTGTGTACTATATTATTAAATAGATACATAGGTTGCGTGTACATATTTAGCTACTATCTGTATGCGGTGCACGTGTTGAGACACCGTTAACATTAGGCCGGTCTAACCGCAACACAAAGTATTTCGTAACTCATTACAATGCAATAGATGAATCTAAAGTGCGACAGAAACATTGGCTACCAGGAAATTGAACCATTGTGGGTAGGTACTTTGTAGAGACTTAGTCTCCTAGCCGTTTTAATCTGATATAGATGTGAATAAGCAATGGCAGGTTTAGCTTATAAATATTTTTTTTGATTGTAAGGCAAGATTCAGTTTTCTAAAGAAATGCATAAATACTTAGCAAGTTAGAAAAAAAAGTTTCACAGAATTTCGAAAGTAAGTTTTTGTGTTTATCACGACAAATAGACTCGGCGGGATATTTTGTTTTATAAGAAGATATGTTTATATACAACCTGGCGACGATGCGTACGTTCAAGAAGTCGCGCGGTAGATGGAATGCGTAATGTAAGTCCAAACTTGTAAATACGTCACCTTGAGACATTCGTTTTTCAGTGTATAATGTATACCTGTAGAATCATTAAGCATTATACCGAAACTTAATACTTATCCGACTGCATATGCACAGAGCTGTCTAACAATTATCGGGCTATTCCAAAGGATATCCCATTGATTAGGTAAGTGTGCGTAACTGTGTTGCATATACCCAAATGGGCTATAATTTAAAACGTCCAGAAATATATTTTTTGAAATAAATAAACATAGGTCTAAGAGCGGAAATCGAAAACTACCCTTTGATATTTTCCAACCTGTAGTGGCGTAAGGATTCGTTTGTAGATGTTTTGTAAATGGATCTCCACAGCGATTTTCAAAAACCTCCCAAATGTTTCTGAATTACTATACTTACAGAGTTTATATGTTATTTAATCTTTTTCTACCCCTACGTAAAAGGGAACAAATGTTAAAAGAGAAAACCGGGGAGTTTGTTTCGCCGTTTCTCGTCCTGGCGGGTATTTTTCTTGGAAACGGTGGTAACTTTAGTTTTTGTTAAGTATATGACGTTCAATAAGTGTCCCTGTGTCCCTTACGTTGAATAAAATATTTTGATTTTGATTTTGATTTTGAACTCTATTACATTTTATATAATGATTGTATTGCGTTAAAGACCATCAACAAGTACATACCTGCTCTGAATTATGACCACGTTTGACCCTGAATAAGTATACTGCGTATGCGAGAGCTCTTGTCTTTTGGATTCAATCCGTGTAAGACATATTGATTAATTCAGCTTACCATAATAATATATATATATAGACAGATGTCATATATTATTTTTTTCTATGGAATGAGCACATAGCATATGCACCCACAGTTTGTGTTTTAGCGAGTGTCTTTTGTGTATGGATTACTAGACGAAGCCTGTGATATTTTTGGCGACCTAGAAGAAATTGCTCAGATATGAGTTATTGTCTGAGACAGCCTCCTGACTAACTGAAGTAGGCTTCAATATTTTGTAAAATAGCACTGCGTTTAGTTAGTGTTGCGTTCGTGCGGTGAGTAAGGTTGGCTGATCTTCATATGGAGTGGTGGTCCCTGTGAATTATTACTAAATAAATATGGTCCACAAAGGTAGGAAAGACGTGACAACGCCCTCGTTTTGCCGGAGATACATTTAGATCCGTGCTAATGTAGGTACGGGCCCATCGCCATTCGACAAGCACGAGGAGTCGATACAAACATCTTTGAATTTCTTCTGAAACGAGGTTTCCTCTCGATGTTTTCTTTCGTAAAGCTCGTGTGTTATTGATCATTATACCTTACTTAAGTTCGGAAACAATTGTCCTGTCGGAGTTTGTGCTAGCAATATTTGCTTTGCAAACGACTACTCGAACCACTCGGCCACCACAGCTCAGGATCATATTTTAAAATAAGAACTGTAATAATATTATGTTAAATTTGATTAAGTTAAGATAATTATATATCTAGTCTATAGCCAATATGACCTTGTTGCAGCTGGTCGTGAATGCCGGGCTGCATGGATGGCGACGCACGCCTGGCGCTCGATCGCCTTACTGCTCGTTGTCCTCACCCTCGCTCTTGCTAAATGTAAGTTTATATACCTACTAACTGTGCCTCGAAGCCTTGTCCGCGTTAACTCAATTTCATTGAAATATTTTTTTATTAAACATATAATATACGTTAATCCACCTAATAATAATCTATCTATGATCAAAATTTTATCCAATTCCTTTAAGTAGTTGTTGTGTGAAAGCGAAAAAACCTCACAAACATTTGCATAGATAATATTTATAGAGTAATCCACACAATAACGTTACATAATGTGCATAGTTAGTCATTTATAGACCCCTGATACACTCAATAAACTCAGCCAATGGAGAGCAAGCTGTTGTGGTCGCGATCCTCAGCACTGAGGGACCGAGAAAGAAGAAGAAGAAGAAGATACACTCATCAGCCTCTAATACCCTAAATATACATCAATGACCACGCCGAGTCCCCTCACATTAGAGATAATAGAGACTAGTGCGCCATTTCTCTATAGACTTACACACCTCTTTTGTTATATCCGCATTTATTATCTATTCGGTCTCCTTCATATATCCTAATTTGTTACGAGTTCCCAACATTACTACAATAGTTACAAGTTCAAAAAAGATTGTGTGAGTAGCTTTTAATGGATTCATTGAAAGAAGTGATATTAAAATAATGTTTCCATTTTATTGGGCACTAAAACAAGACTTCGAATCCAAATTTACTGAATGTAAATAGATGGATTCGAAAGTAGCGTATAAGTATTTAAATTTGTAGATTCGTACTAGAAATCTAGAAGTGGGAATGTAGAACGAAGTAGTCATGACTTGTACATTATGTACGTATTTTATTCCTTGCTAGCTGGGTCCAATGGTTTGACCCGGGTAAATGTTAATTTCACTAGATATTTTTTTATATATATATCGTATGTATTAGCTATCTAGCTAATAATCTACATTTGCAACAACATTTCATCCAATTTCGTCTAGCCGAGTTTGAGTAGCAAACATAGTTGCACAAAATTCACTTCGCGTCGTTTTGCTGCTGTCCATTCCAGAGGAGACACAACAAGGCCACCTCTCCAAATGAGAGATTTAAAGCTGAGCCCAAGCCGTCTTCTTCAAACAGTTTAGTGGATGGCCAGTTTGAGCGTGTTATACCTAAATACATTTGCATAACAAGCAACATGACGACAAATTATCTTTTGTTCTTACATCCGGCCTCGGTTATGTAAATAAAGGCCTACCTCCACAAGCGCTCGTGGCATCTTTTTCAACTTAATTGGAAAACGATTATTGTTATTTAGTTGATAATTTGAACGATAAATAATTATTGACACGGCTATTAAGTACAAGTCATTGTATTCACTTATTTCAAAGTACCTAAGTAATGATGAGTGAGTAGGAATAAATGGTACCGTTAGATTAGCCGAAGAGATTGCAGTTTCTCATAATTCTCGTCGCTGGGAGCGGCCTGCTTTCGTCCATAGTAGGTCTTGGGCTTAGTAGACTGCCCTAGAAGCCATACCTAGATATTCAGGCCACACACTGCAAAAAGCACAGAGACCCGGAGACGAGTCAGCATTTAGGTTACCCACTGGCAACACCTTGGAAAGCTCGTTAAAATTCATAGCATTGCAAAATACTTTACAAAGGCCATTTCGATTACAAGTTGACAAATATGCACCATAATATGAGTTTCAATGAACTGAAAACTTTCAACATTATTGTAATAATTTATATGAAAGAGCCTGCAATCGCGGTAAATACGAGTCAAAAATATCGATATTTAATTAATTTGAATATTAAAGCAAATTATATGAATAAAATAACGGAACCAGAAGCTGTTTTAAATGCTCACCCTTTCTAGACTCTACATGAGGGTTATCAAAAATATACATATAATAAAACATCTAAAATCATCATCATCATATTTCGCCCAAAAGTACAATACCTCTGATTATGGTTAGGAGGTTCGCTTTCGGTAGATGATTGGACAATACACACACATAAAACAAATAATATCAAAATTGTGCGAAGGTGGAAAGGATACATTTAAAATAACGGTATGACTTGAAACGCCTGAACCGATTGGAATAATTGTAAATTTTTCATAAAAATCTTTTATAATTTTCTAAGCCACAAGTACAGTTGAAAGTATTCTTACTGGGAGATATTTGTATAAATATGAAATCGATTCAGACGAAAACATTTTGACAAGACAATGTCTGTAGGTTCACCTAGTAGTTGTATATAATTTTACAATAACATTGAACTTAGAATCAATAACGGTGATGATGATTGTATAGATGCGGAACTAGAGGCATGGCACGGCGCGGGGCGGCCAGCAACGGCTGCGCAAGAAGCGGAGGATGAACGAAAAGATGCAGAACTTCTCGCCGCAGTGCGGACATCTATGAAGGAGTGGGAACGCAAGCGGGCACGAACTAGGTAACGTATATTTTTTTGTGGGTATTGAATTACTTTAGGTAGTACTAAGTTCTTGTATTTATGCATGTTTCTCAATACTGACTCCAAGAGAATATTAGAATTTAAAATTTTACGGTACTGAATCGTAATAGCGGAATAATGCATATTGAAATTGATTTATTACGGTTATATTTGTTTGCACACAGGTCATAATACATCACACCATTGATAAGGCACAGAAATCAGAATGCACCATGAATTTACATAACTCACAATACAACATCACACCATTGATAGACCACATACATGCATGCACTACGAATTTACTTAAATCGAAATCATCGCGAGAAATGTCTTCTCAAAGAACTTTGAATAGAACTTCATTGACATACATATATGTACGTGCATGTAAATAGGCGACAGTTGACTGGCTTAGCCGATAAAGGAACACGTAGACAAAAATATACTCCATTGAACTCATGTCATGCTTGTTTATCCTCTTGCCTTTAACATATTTCAACTAGAAACACCTTTTATAATGTTGCCTCCAGGCTCGCTCGAACCTTTGTCTTGGATCAATTGTTGTCAAACCTTGAAATAACCCTGACTCAATGCTACGATATTTACGTTACAATACGTATATGTTAGTGGTGGAAGACCATTTATAATATGTATTAATATTTTTTACTAAATGTTTGGTAAATTGGTCATACGTTAAAGTTACATATTTGGAATAGAAAGTAAAGTAAAGTAAAATTACAAGATACATATCTACATATACATGCCATCGAGTCCCTCACAGGGTAGGTAGAGAGAGTAGAGCGCCAGTTCTCTAGACTTAGACATTTTACACTTCTTTTATAAAATGATATGTTTACCATTTTCCATTGACGAACGAGTGTTCTTTACCGTGTGTGTGTGAATAAATATAGATAGTTGAGGAATTTATAAACAATTTACCAGATTTTATCTATGTTCAGAACCAAGCGATCTCAAGGCAGCGTGTGCTACGGAGATTTCGGTTGCTTCGAAGATGCCGGACCGTTCGCGTACTTGGAGACCCTCCCCAGTCCGCCGCAGGATGTGGGGACACACTTCCTCCTATACTCTACCGTTAGCAGGTGACTAACAAATTTAATTATAAAGCTATAGCTTATATTACGGAACTGTATTTTTTTGTAAATATGACATGTGCATCAGACACGTGCTTGTTTGCAAACTTTGTGATAGGTGTCACGGCGTGATAACATTTACTCTGAGAAAATTATACTTAGCAGTTAAAGTTGTCTTGTAGCTATTTAAAAGTTTTGTGAAAGAACTAAAAGAGACTTGCATAATTTGTGACCATAACAATTCCTTCTATACGAGTCCAGGCCAGTTCCTAGTTCGCTAATCAGAAACGCCATTACCTACGATTTCCAGCCAGTTTGTTTGCTTACCAATTAAGAAAAGGAGGAGTTTTGGTCTCGCCACTGTTCGGTTAAGCAAGCAAGTTCTTACTCAAACAATAAAATAAAATCTCTCTTATGCGTTATTGAATCTGAGTTACAACCCGATTAATTTGTTCAAAAACGTTAAGGGGAGACCAGCCACTCCTGTCAGTGTCAGCGAGCAACATGTCCGCCGCGTGGAATTGGGCAGCGCGCGCCTTCGACCCCAACCGACCCACGCGTGTCATTGTGCACGGATTCGGTTCTAATTGCGACAACGTCTGGGTCTACGAAATGCGCTCAGCTCTGATGGCAGTGGTGAGTGTGGAAAATGGCATTAAAGCAACTGAGATCTGAAGTTCCCATTGGTTGAAGCTTTGCTGCACTCTACTGCGATAACTGTAAATTTTTTGGCGGTTTGGTTGGCTTTTGTTGTAATAACATAGAGCAAGAACTTTCTATAATTGCATTGATTTGTAACACCGTTGTTGCCTTATGGATCTCCATAGGGTACGTGTACGTAATTACCCTTACTTTAGTACTTAAGTGTACACGAACCTATTCAATATTTTTATACATTTATACCAAAGATAAACAAGAGATGTTCATTTCTAAGCCTTTGAACTCTCAGGACAGATTAAATTTCGTGTTCAATTTGCAGGAAGAGTGCAACGTAGTGTGCGTGGATTGGGAAGGGGGAGCGACGATGCCTAACTATCTACGTGCTGCTGCCAACACGAGGCTTGTAGGAAAACAGCTTGCCATGCTGTTGAACGGTACACCCTCTGACCTGCCTAACAAACTAATTGAGGCCGTAGTGGCTGACTGGATTAGGTATTCGTGATTGCTAGTTAAACCCAAGTGGTCTGTATCAATTAGATTTCGAAACATAAGTACAGTAATTTGTCACACCACGAGCACGAAGTGTCAGCGACAGACTTGCCAACAGTTTCATTGGCATTTCTTGAACACTCAAAAACAGGGCCTAATAACTCGATTCCCGACCGCTTTCGTGAAGCCACATTACTTAGTTCTTTACTAGGTATTTCAGACTTCTTTCAATATTTCCTTTTATATTTTCTTTTCCTCTGATATAAACTGATAGTTTAACGAACTAGATACCAAGCATCTAAAACAGACTAAAATAAAAAATTACATTCGTCTTCATGTCGTTCTCAACTCTTAATTCAAATAATTGTGCACTTTGTTGCCACATGACCTCTTATTCAAATAACAGTTGTGTGTTGTGCTGCCAGTTTACCTTTTATTTAAATAATAATTGTATTCTGTTTTGCCAGGTTTTGCGAAACACATAGATCTGAGGTTTGAAGATGTACATCTAATAGGGTTCAGTTTGGGCGCACACGTCGCTGGGTTTGCCGGCTCCGAACTCCGGAATATAAGTCGCATTACTGGTAAATAAATAGCATTAATTCAATACGATATTTCAAAAATTTGTCTTTCAGTAGAAAAGTTCGAGCCTGGTTGCAGGTATGATTCCCGAATGGTGCGCCTATTTTTGTGTTGAACACGAACATTTGAGCCTCAATTCAAGTATATTCTACTTCCTCATAATATTACAAATATGGAAGTTTGTGAGCCTATTTGTTGCTAAATCACGCCGGAGCGGCTGAACGGAATCGGCTTTTCTATATAGCTTAAGTAAATTTATGTGGAACCGTCCCAAAGTGTTGGTACATTGTTATAGGTTTGTTTAAATATAACCTCATCCTATTTGTCGTTAATAAATCTATGTAATTTCAGGTTTAGATCCCGCAGGCCCATTGTTCGACTTCCAAGACCCTCGCGCGAGGCTGGACCGCACTGACGCCAAATTTGTGGATGTCATCCATTCTAACGGAGAGACCCTTATATTCGGCGGGCTAGGAGCGGCGCAGGCGCTTGGTCACGTGGACTTCTATCCTAACGGAGGACGGGTGCAGCATGGATGTTCTAACTTGTGAGTACTATCTGAACTGCAATATAAACAGATAAACAAGAATATAATATACATTCGCAATAGCCAAGTGCTCAGGGTTCTAGCCTGCGAAGCTACGTGCGGGTCCAAACCCCACTGCTGCCATAACTATTATCGTTTTAGATATTATTGTTGTCTAGTTCCTCAATTACAAGCGTTGCTTAGTTTGAACTATGTTAATTGGTGAAAAATTACTAACAAATATGAGGTATGGGCTTCAAATGAACCAAATGAGCCCAGTTTTGGATTTACTGTATAACCTACCTACCTACCTAATATCTTAAGTAATTTATAATATTTAATGTGCTATTATAGGTTTGTGGGAGCTGTATCAGACCTGCTCCCATGGGGGGCATCATCTCACGAGGGCCGCTCCTTGTGCAATCATCGCCGCGCTTACAAGTTCTTCACAGACTCCGTCTCGCCAAAGTGTCATTTCCCTGCGTTCCCCTGCACAGATTATGATTCTTTCCTAGAGGTAAATATGAGTTACTGCAATGCTATTGCTGAAATCACTTTAACGGCAAATTTTTCAAAATGTAAGCTGACTGGTTCAATGGAGAAAAGGTTTCCAAGTCAAATATATAAGGAGTTTACAGACGTTTGCAGGAGTTTAAGAACTAAATTAATCTATGTTTGAATTCTCAGATTCTGCTAAGAAGTAGTCCACCTCTAACCTATAATCCTCCAAAAAATTAAGGTGAAAACTTTACCGACAAAACTTCTTTGTTGTATTAAACAGGTATAAGTGTTAATGAAGACTTGCTTAATAGTATTTGTGGTATCGATCGTACATCTTTTATCAGCTTTACAAACGAATATAAATCATATGACGTAACAAAACTTAACCCTAAGTATATGGTTCAGGGCCGTTGTTTCCCGTGCGATGGTGACCGCCGTTGCGGTAACATGGGGTACTACGCGGACCGCTCACTCGGTCGGGGTCAGCTGTACCTGCTCACTAGAGAAGAGGAGCCGTTTTGTGGTAACTTTTACTAAGGCTTCTTTATATGTAGATAACTGGCTGTGCCCGTGGGTTCACTCGCATTACTCTCAATCGTAAATGCTCGAGTTCTGGCATTCAAGGATTTTCTTTCATTCATCTCCGTATCAAATTTCACCCAAATCCCTTCAGTCGCTCCGGCGTTTAAATAACAAACATTTATTCAAACTTTCACGTTAAAATATGTATATTGATGATAATATTGAATAACAAGAAATAACCTCATAATTACGTAATATTTTTAAGGTAGATTTAAAGTGTAAGTCAGCTGTTGGTGATACAGATGGCTATCGCGGAGTTTTTTTTTTTTTCTTTATACAACAAGAGTGGCAAACAAGCATACGGCCCACCTGATGCGAAACGGTTACCGTAGCCTATTTACGCTCAAGATACCGAAGCATCACTTGCGCGTTGCCACTCTGTGTTCGGAGAGTTTAGAGTTATAGTGTGTTGGTAGCATAAGGTTTAATCCCTCTGTTTCCAACACAATGTAACAATCATCCCCCCTCCCCAAGGAGCTCATTACTGGAAACCTTATTCACCACAACACAATAAATTGTGTTATTTGGCTACGGACTTCTATAAGTTACGGAGAAGTAACGGAGTTACCGGATTTTTACCATATAAGAACTACAATTCTTCTAGTGATGATTTTGAGGTTTCACCACAAACAAATATTGTTTCTTTTCTACTTACTCAAAAGAATATGTAATTAGAATATTTTACATACATTAGAATGCCTAGCTCTAGACTTAGTGCTTAGAAGCTTAATTCCTCTTATATGGGGTAGGTAAGCCACGGCATAGACATGGCTCATAATTTTTTGTAGTGCGACTCGGGTGGCTGGTATATCTCGGAATTATTTCACTCCTTTATGCCACCACGTTAATGCCCCACCACCGCTTATCATTTCGCCTAATCAAGCTTTCAGTGGTGTAAAGTATAAGATTTCCGAGTAAAATTGCTGACTAATCAATTTTATTCCATATATATTGTAGCACATCAATACCACGTGTCTGTATGGGGTGGAAGTTCGGCTGGTGATAAGACGAACTTCGGTCGACTAACTCTGACACTTCACGGAGATTCTGGATTGAACGAGTCTTTCCCTATGACCAAGTTGGTATTCACGTATTTTATTTAGTTCAATAAGTATGTATGTAATAGTATTGAGACCAAAATTATCAGGCATTTCTGGGAATAAATCAATGCCATTGCTTTAAGGCTGAAACCAAAGATGCATCATAGCGCCTTCACATTTCTAAATGTTTCTCATACGACATTGTTGTTGCAAATTAAACATATATTCACTAATCCGAGTCTAAAATCGATTCTTCAATTTACGATTGTTAATTTTAATTTCAGTGAACAAAGGGAAAATCCTGTTTATTTCAGATCGCTAGGAATCTATATTGCGAACGCACCAGTCGTGCAAATCTATATTAAAATTTGTCTAACAAACCTATCTAATCTCTGTAACCAGGACTTATTACGAGTTTACCAGTACTCGATGTTTTCATGAGTGCATGCATTGTCCAGGCGGGAGATATCAAACAGCACGGGTGCCAGGTTTTCTCGTGTGATCGTGCCGCACCCAGCCCTAGGGGTTCCGTTACGAGCGACGCTCCACTACGCGGCGTACTCCGGCTGGCTCTCTACCAGCGCCAAGGCTATTCACCTCGACAAACTACTCATTGCTGATAGCTTTTCCAAGACGTAAGTCAATGTTTTTTATATTCACCTTCACAGAAGGGCATAGGAACCAAATTAGGTAATACCCTTCCTTCCTCATGTAATTGGGCTAATCATCAACGGGCCTATTGTGACAGAAATATTGACAAGAATTATATCATATTATTTCTGCGTGCCCCGGAGTGCCCCGAAGTGATAGCTCTTTGCTATTGCTAATGATATAGTGTAATCTTTGCATGTGTTGTAATAGTCTGTATTCAATTTCAGTTCATCATTCTGTAAGAAAGGATTACAGCTGATATCTGATGAATCGGTCGAAATGCCGCTTTACCCTGGAGATTGTCTTATACAACTGGTAACTTCCGTTTTCCATTCGACTTATTTTATTAATTACCCGGACATTCGATTATCACATGTGTTCTTTCAGGACGAAGAAGCTATAAACACAACAAGCAACCCATTTGATGCCATAAATGACACATCTACTAAGGCGGCCGACATCGACCCTATAGACAACGAGCTGCCGGAGGATTTACCACAGCGGCCCTTTATTCTAGAAGACAAGTATGAGTGGAGCGGTGGAGAGAACACGGGCAGAGCGTTCGGCATGACGAACACGAAGACAGCGCCCAGTGGACTGATCGAGATAGCCGAGCCTGTCCTAAGACCGAGACCGAGAAAAACGCCGCGCCATAGATCTGACACCGACACCCAGGAAATATCAGAACCCTTGTTGAGAGCCACACAGCCTCCGCATTCGACGACACCTGCACCTAACCGCAAAGCTAAGAACTACGACATACCAACCACACCTACTTACGAATCTATGCCGTGGAGCGAACGCGAGCGAGCAGAAAAAGACGAGCCCACCAGTTTCGCAGTACAATTTTTGCCCTCGCGCCTTGCATCGTTCATATCTAGAGCGGAAAGGTATGCAAGGGACACTCTTCTTCCGTTAGTTTCGGCGTACGCCCCAAGACTTCCCATTTTCGGCTCCAGGGAAATACCGAAGCCAACGGCGAGGTATATACCTACAGAGGACATGAACGTCACGAGTTCAGTGCCGGTACCTACGCCCACACTAGAGATGAAAATCGAATCGTTACGGTCCATGGGCCCGCCGGGAGAGAAGCGAGACATCGAGACTCCGGAGGACCCCGAGTTCCGGGAGTTGACATCCACCACAAGCTCTACTACCACGACAACGACGACCACGACAGAGAAGCTTCGAGCAGCGCCCACGGAGATGCTGCAAGTAGTACAAGGGCCCGTCGTTTCAACAAGCACTGCTTTACCACCGGTCGCATTACGGAGTGAAGGGGAGAAGATTGTGATCGTGTACCCGAGTAACGCAAGGGACGAACGGAAAATAAGGTCGCATTCGTATCCAGAGGAGTTGCAGTTCGAAGCTTTGTATCGGCACACGGCGGCCCCTAACGATGTGAGGGTCGACTTGCCAACCTTTGCCCCTCCGACCTCTACCCTAGCGCCTAGTACCGCCAAGCCGACCGATTCCAAGTACATTTCTGTGCCCTTCCCCAAGCATGTAGGCCAAGTTGAATCTAGTACTAAGGCTACTTGAGCGTCATCAAATAAGTATCATGTATTCGCTATACATTGTGTACAATCTTACTCGTGTGCGAGGTTGACTGTACAGGACGAGTTCTTTAGATTAAGATTTAATTAACAATGTACAGTTATTTGTGTAACATTTTTAATGTGGTATTTGTGTACTAGCTGCGTTCTGGGACGATAATCATTGAATGTTTGTTATCTGCTTCGCGTAAGATGTTGTGTAAATATAATTAGAATTAACATTAAGAAAAGACTTTTTATATAATAAAAACTTATTTATTACATAACGCTTGTATCCTTCAATGCTCGACCACGAGTGTGCAAATGCTAAAACTAAGACTACTGACTAACTTCTGACAAACTAAACTTGAATTCCTCTCAACATAATGAATGGCTTATAAAATTACAAAGTAACTTACACGAGTCATTTATTATCAAAGTAGGCTGTCCATTGGGTATATCATATGAATTTTATAAAACTAAACAACTAATGGAAATATGAAGATTCTAAGAAATTATACTTGTACGATATTACCACTACACAGCACCCATATTGAAGAAATATGAACAGACATAACAACGAACTAATTATCAATTACATAATTATTTCGAAACAGAGTATTGATACATGTAATAATGATATAGTTCTAGTATGAGACACTTGTAATGCATTTACCCATTACATAAAATGTATGAACTGTCAACAAAATAACGATCAAGGAAAAGTCGATGTATGTGCTTGATATAGAAGTGTATCCCTTATATACCAAGTATGGTATGTGTTTGTGTACAGGGATTCAAAAACTGTGAATTGACACAACTCTTATTATATGAATGGTGAACAGCAAGTTTAAAAGTTCCGAATTAATTAATACACCATGTTTTAATTACTGTCAACAGTTTCAAAGCTGGCTAAGTATCAAGAGACAAATGTACCAACTCTTTGGAGGGTTTGAATAAAAACCTAATTCAATGTAAACTTTTTTGTGAAAATACCAGCATAGTCGTGTCGTCGAGTTTACTTCATGTATTTATCCGAGTGTTGCGTGAGGATACGCGCCGAGGACTTGGCGTCGAGGAACAGTCCGTGCACGGCTTCGATGTGCGGCGGCGCTATTCGGGGACTCCCCTCCGCGCGCGCCGACAGCGACGCCGGCGTCAGCAACTGCGCCGCATACCTATACACACACACATACACACCGTTACACGCCAGTTAAAACCTACGATGGTGTGGGGTTCTTAAGTTACATTATGTTATTTGTATATGGTCTATATAAATTGGGCCAGAGGCTCAAATAGTTGATAGGGCACAATGAGATCCATTGCTTTTTACTTGATTCCATTGGATCACATATTAAAATAACAAAAGTTGACCCATTTTTTACCCTATTGATTGGGGAGGATTCCTACATTGTGTTGGAAGTAGAGGGATAAACCCATTATTCTGCCAACACACTATAACTCTCCGAACACAGAGTGGCAACGCGCAAGTGATACTTCGGTATCGTGAGCGTAAATAGGCAGCGGTAACCGTTTCCCATCAGGTGGACCGTATGCTTGTTTGCCACTCTTGTTGTATAAAATTATTTTCGTATAAAAACTGTTATTTATTATTTTTAGTATATATATATGTATACTAAAATTAATAAATAACTAAAACTAATAAATACAACAGTTTTTTTTACGAAAATAAAGTATTTTTTACATTATTAATAGTTTCTGAAGAAAAAAACATAAAACCAAGTTTCGGAGTGAGCATTACTTCCTTCAATAAAGTAATTTCGTAGTCTTTGGAGCTATTTGTTTTTTGGCATCGTCCTGAGGATGTATACACAACATCCTACTTACAACTTCTAGAAGACAACTGTCCTATTTTCTGAAACACCTATATGTAAGTAATAAATATAAAACAAAACTCAATCTGAGTTAAAATTTAATTAAAATTTTAACTCAGATTTATTTAGTTAAAATCTAAGTTAAATATTATACACTGTGAGCTGATACCATGCAACAAAAACAAGGAATTAGAAGTGATAGAGCTCTCTTTTGTAAAACCAACTTACAAAAAGGAGCATTTAATAATAAAAATAATAATATATCCTCACGCCTTCCTACAAAGGTCCCCGAAGGGGTAGGCAGAGGTGTTTAGGTTGTACCCACACACCCACTTTCCGCCAGAGATATATTTTAGGTGCCAAGTGACTGATGGAGAGTCCATCGCCATAAGCACGTATAATTTTTTTGCTTACCTTAATGTACTATTAGCTCCAATTTCAGACAAAGCGGATAATGCATCATCTTCAATCGATATACCCTCAGTTGTTGCTCGCAGTTTCAGGATCTGCAATTTTATAGACATTGTAATAAGCGTCAAATTCGTATGTATGGTATGCACATTGAAATAGTAAATGCAGCCGTTTCAATAAAGGTAGAGCAGGGCGTAACAGAGTCATGATGCCATTGTCAACATTATTCATGAGTGTAAAAGAGACAAACATTAATTTAGTCGTACTGTTAAATAATGGTGAAAATAAAAGAACATGGTAAGGCTCCGGATATCCCAATAAATGAATACCTTGGCACAATGCCTCACAAATTGACATAGTCGCAAATTAAGCAAAGCTTGTGTTATGATAACTAGATAACAATGGATTTACTTATATAGATATGACATACATAAATACATGGGACATCCAAGACTTAGGTAAAAATACTTGTGTCCATCACACAAATACCTGCCCTCAGCGAGAAATGAACCCGCGGCCTCAAGTTTGGCAGTCAGGAGCTCTAACCACTAAACGAGAAGGCCGTCTAGCCAATCACAGTTAGTACACCCAATTAACTTAGATCTCAGCCCTCAGGTAATCTTGTCCATATGAGTAATATGTCTAGATCTCCACCTGGCGTGGAGTGGCTATTCAGACAGAAGCAGGAACCCTTCACTTCGATAATTATACTACCAACATAAAACACTCAGGTAGTACTCCATACGCGAATTATACCACGGTTATTACATCCATATACTACGGTAACCGCTTACCACTAGCCAGGCCGTATATTCGTACGTCTTTATCTATACTAATATTATAAAGAGGAAAGATTTGTATGTAAGAATGTAAGGAATTGGCTAAAAAGTACTGGACCGATATTTAAAAAATCTTTCACCATTTGACTGCTACATTATCACTGTTTAATATAGGTTTTAATTGTTTAAAAAATAAATATCCACCCGTGCGAAGCCGGGACGGGCTGCTAGTTGTAAATAGAGTAGGTACCTGTAGCAGTTCAGCTTTGTTGTAAGGAAGCGTACGAATTATGAGCAGCCTGTCTAGGAGATCTAGAGGTATTCCGTGTGGGGAAATTATGTCTTCAGTCCCCCTGTAATGGAAAACAAACATCTCAATTAATGACAATGCGCAAATTGAAGTAATTAATTCATTTAACAATTTAACAAAATTTATTTCTATTCATTGCACGCTAATCTCAGCTACTACCAGTCAATCATCAAAAAGGAAGAATGAAAAAAAAAAGGTTAGTTTTTTTTTGACAATTCCACACAAATTGACCTAGTCCCAAATTAAGCAAAGCTTGTGTTATGGTAACTAGACAACGATATATGTACTTATATAGGTAGATATATACATAAATACTAGGACATCCAAGACTAAGGTACAAATACTCGTGTTCATCACACAAATATCTGCCCTCAGCGGGATTCGAACCCGCGAACTCTAGTTTCGCAATCAGGAGCTCAAACCACTAGACCAGACGGTCGTTTTTTTTTTATTTTAAATTATTTCGTTCTTACGCATCACGTAAGAGCTGACCAATTCGACATTTATAGAAATACATAAAGTTGGTATTGCTACGTAAAAGGGACTAGGCGTGATATGTATGTACGTATATTTAGATTGACGTTATACATTTAATATACACACCTTATTTGGCATTTCCCTCTATTGGTGGCAAATATTACTATCGGTGCAATAGCTGATTCCAACGCTCGGTGGAGATATGTGAATGTCTCTATGTCTAACATATGCACCTGAGGAAATATCATCACAATTTATTATACACTCTATTGCGTAAATAACGGAAGCTAATGCAGCTTGTGTAACATTTTATTCAGAATATGGTTATTTTCGTGACTCAATTCACGTCACGTCACACTGCAAGTACTGCAACAGTAGCTTTTATCATAAGGAGTGTGACAGACAAATTCTATAATATTATAATGTTAGATTAGACTAGGTATTAGACCAAAATTTATGGACATCAGAAAATTCACATAAGTATATTTTAAGTAGCATAAACGATATTTTTTTGCACATTTTTAACACAACACAATGCACAGTTTTTTATTCTGTTACAGCATGTACATGTAAGTGCAATGTATGCAACCAGCACCATCTCTGCGCCGATAGCTACGAATCTTTTCACTGGCGTTCCCAAACATAGCAGCGTGCTATCCCGAGTATTGCAAGCGTTCATACGCTACCAGAACCACTACCATTTTTACCACCTTTATTGTGGATATAGCATATACATTCAAATCAACAATAAATTAAATAATGTAAGTAACCTCGTCAATGAACAGCACTCCGGGCACCAGCTCAGCAATTCCCTGGTCTATGTACTTGTTTACTACTTTGTTGATCTCTTTTCTTAATTTATCTGAAAAAAAAACGTATTAATAAGGTTATCGTAACTAAAATCGTATTATTACTCGTAAAGTCCCATGATGATTTGCTTCATATCTTAACCATTTGATTTGAATGAAACGGGAATGTGTTGCGAAAGCCTGCGACGCTTCCGGGACACCAACATTTTTAGATAATAACATAGTAAGCGATTATAGATGGAAATGTATCAATAGTATTTAAGATGTGTATATATTCATAATACAAAAAAAAAATGATAAATGGTTTTTATTAACTTTCATTCATAAATAAAATTAAACTTAACAGACAGCTTTAGATTACAAGCAGAAATCTCTTTCCCTAACCCATGATGAGGTTGCTGTAATAGACTTCCTATTGTTCTAATATATAAATGACTAAAATATTCTGTTGCAAGAAACTGCAACCTCTATAAGTATAATAATATAATATATCCTCACGCCTTCCCACAAGGGTCCCCGAAGGGGTAGGCAGAGGTGTATAGGTAATACCCACACACCCACTTTCCGCCAGAGGTATATTAGGTGCCAACGTGACAGATGGCGAGTCCATCGCCGTTACTCAAGCACGACTATACATACGCCTTTGAATTTCTTCTCAGACGTATGCAGGTTTCCTCCACGATGTTGCTTCACCGTAAAGCTCGTGGTGTGACTAATCACTGTACTTAAGTTTAGAAAAACTCATTGGTACAGTCGGGATTCGAACTTGCGACCTTTGCGTCGCAGGCAACTGCTCGAACCACTCGGCCACCACGGCTCTGCCTCTCACAACAAACTTCAACCTCTATAAGTATATAATAATAATATCCTCACACGCCTTCCCACAAGGGTCCCCGAAGAAGAGTAGGCAGAAGGTGTATAGGTAATACCACACCCACTTTCACGCCAGAGGTATATTAGGTGTGCCAACGTGACAGATGGCGAGTCCATCGCCGTTACTCGAGCACGACTATACATACGCCTTTAAATTTCTTCTCCAGACGTATGCAGGTTTCCTCTAAGTGTATTTTCCTTCACCGTAAAGCTCGTGGTGTGACTAATCACTGTACCTAAGTTCAGAAAAACTCATTGGTACTCTAAAGTATTTCCATAAATAACATGTAAAAAAAAGTGCTATGTAGAGTTACCAGTAATTTCTGTCTTCTTTGGCTTCATGAGCTGTCCCATCATTGCCATGATGTCGTGTCCGCCCTGCGGCCGCGCGTTGGCGCAGTCCAGGTCGTGCAGCGTCACATCCTGCACCACCTCCTTCTTCTTGTGAACCTCGCCCTTCGGCAGCGGCACATATTCCTCCGCCTATAATACATTAACTATATCACCCCATAGCCAGAACTTTCAGCGATTGGGCACAAAGGACTGCAGAAATCAGTAAAAAAATTAACCTATGGGCCTTGGCATAATGGTATAAAATTTTTTTTTAAACCACAAAGGAGAGCTACGAGAAGTTGAACTAACCTCTAAATCAAACTCTGTAGCAAAGATGTCACTTCGGCCTTGACGCTTGACAGCACCTGAATTGGCTTCAATGTAAATGACGTCTCCCACTTCTACCTTTTCCTTCTGCAGAGACTCATATATGGTGGGGTCTAACTTCAGCTGTTTCGTACCTTTGGCTGTCTTTAAACCAATAATAACATGTGACACAGTTTTGCCATATCCTGGAACAACAAATTTGGTGGCATAACTACATATTGTTTATCAGGCATAAATTATTTGATGAGAAGGGCTGTTCTAAAACAGTAGTTTTTTGTAATTACCTCCAGCAGGATTTTCTGTTTCAACAGGTGTAAGCTCAGTAACTTCTCCTTCATATACTTCTTTGGTCTCTCGAATGCGCAGGCCGATGGCGCGGCGGAAGTTCTCCATTAGGACCTCAGTCTTCTTAATTTCCGTGCTATATACCTCACTACCTACCATTGGACAGAAAGGAACCTGCAAATTAAAATAGATGAGTGGCTTATAAATATATAATATATCCTCACGCCTTCCCACAAGGGTCCCCGAAGGGGTAGGCAGAGGTGTATTGGTAATACCCACACACCCACTTTCCGCCAGAGGTATATTAAGTGCCAAAAATATGAATACATAAATTTAACATTCAAGGTGGTTGTCTTTCTATGTTATAACTTTGTACTCAAAAACTTTCAAAGTAGCTTAAAAAAGAGGCTAGCAAAAAAATATGGATCTCTATGAATTATCATTGGTATTTACTAATGTTTCACATCTGCCTAAAATGTTCTGAAGCTGGATGTAAATATGTACAACTTATACTCACTTTGTTGCCAAGTTCCTGGGCAATAGCCAGAGCTATAGCAGTTTTCCCAGTGCCTGGTGGTCCGGCCAGCAACAGAGCCCGTCCAGCCATCTTCTTACTTCTGATCATGTCCACCACAATCCCAGCAGCCTGGCAATTAGTTAGTAAGTTAATGTCTATTCAACCTTATGTTATATTTCTGAAGGAACCAAATAAAAGCATGAGAGAGTCCATTTTGCATAAAGACATGCCACTAATTTCCTAGTATAACATTATGCACTTTCCATGCTATTATAGACTCCTCCCACACCACAGAAGGAATCAACAAATATTAATTCTCTATTTTTACTTGAAACGTAAATAGGAAAAGAATCTGTTACAATTTATTTTAATTGCTCTGCAAACCTGAGGATTTCTGGCTCAAAGGACCATGAATAAAGTCCAAGATGAATAAATCCAAATCAAAACCTTTGAATATGCTTGGCAGGTTGAAAGGAGAGATAACAATTTGAGTGTGAGTGAGCTTATAGTAAGAAATCCTTGGAGTGAAACAATAGATCATGCAAATTTGGTAAAACCACAATACACATATATTATACATCTTGTTTCAAAGGTTTAGTTTAAGCACAGTTTGTATCATAAACAGATACACCAAGCCTTAATATTTGTATACTGGTGTAGCTTTAACAGAGACCAACTTTGTATTAATTACACATATACTGGGTAGAGCGCCAGTTCTCTTAAATTATGTTATAACATAAACATTGAAATGGGGAAGGGAAGGGAAAATGGGACTTTTAAAGTTGGCCTCCGATGATGTTGTTTAGGTGTTTTATTTTCCAAAGAATTTAATAATTGTTACAATGGTATAGAACAGCATACTTGGTATGTTTATATACGTTACTGTGTCGCTTTGGGGACCTTATGGGAAGGTGTGCGGATATATTAAATAAATAAATACCTGGGACAATTCCACACAAATTGACCTAGTCCCATGTTAAGCAAAGCTTGTGTTATGGTAACTAGACAACAATATATTTACTTATATAGATATATATTCATAAATAAATAGGACATCCAAGACTAAGGTACAAATACTCGTGTTCATCACACAAATATTTTGCCCTCAGCGGGATTCGAACCCGCGAATATATTATTGTATTATTATAAATTACTAAGTAAAGTAACAAATGAGAAATATTAAAGCATCAAAGTATCAAACTGATTCCACAAGTCATAGGAATATATTCTTCATACGAGTGAACGTAATATAACATTTTTATAGCTGCACGCTATTTTAAAATTCTCATTGTTAGCACCATGGCAACCAGTGTAATATAGTTATAACCTTAAAATTTGATCAATAACTTGCAAACGCCTTAACAATGTGCTAGTGAATATTATACTGCAAGACTATATCGAGAATAGGATTTGTATCGTAATTCTGGACATTGATACCTCTCTTGCTGATTCCTGGCCCACGAGACCGGCTGCCATTTGAATCGGAACGCCATTTTCATCCAAACCTAGGCCTTTAATATGTGTATGAGCAGATATTCTTTGAGTTTTAGCTGTGCTCTTTACTTCTTCAATCTTCATAGTGAGGGAATTCCAATAAGTTACAAATTCTGAACAAAAACAAATCGAGCTCGGAAATTACACAGCACGACACACACAACCTAGACGTACCACGAACAACAAACAACACAACCATAGACTACTATTAATATACTGAACCCTGAACACAACAAAATGAAGAATGCTTGGCTTGAATGAATGAATAAGCAGGGGAGGCCAGAGGCTACAGACCAAAGATAACAATCCAAATCTGATATCCTTAAATTCATAAATTCATCAATAAAATAATAACCAATCAAAAAGAGGATAAAAAAAACAATTCAAAAAACTCATTATACTGACTAGAGTAAGTAACCGAATGAAAATTTGTAAGTTATGTAATAAATCGACTAAGTAGTTAGAGTCTGTCAACAGCCTTGGCTCACCTAACTGTTCCCGTTCCCCGTCAACTACAACTTGTACTGTCATGTCAAGCTAGTTTGACGTACAGAACATACAAACATTTCTCTCACAGGGTACCCTATTTCTATCCTAAGAATGGCATAAATCAAACGCCGAGTATTTATTTATTTTTAATACACCAAATATTATAGCCCACACTGTGCATGGACGTTTTCATTTCCTGAGAACTCCCTTTACCTCGAATTACATATACCTAGTACACAATAAAGTAGTATATTATGTGGTAAGGAGTTCTCGTAAAGTGCTCTAAGTCATATAGTATGGCTCAGATGGAATACACGGCGCAGAATTTGGAATATGCCGTATCTGTGTTCTACAATGGCGAGCAATCTGAACGCGGCCGGGCTCATGCTTGGCTCACAACATCCCAAAGAGTCCCTGAAGCGTGGAATTTTGTCTGGGAGCTCCTTCAGCCGACTAAGGTAAAACATTGTATCAGATTAACCATGAACTATAATTTGCTAGATAATAAGTCCATCCACCAACCACCTACATACCACATACATACTACATACCACATACATACATATCATCACACCAAGTCCCTAATGGGGTAGGCAGAGAGTATTGAGCGCCAGTTCTCTCTAGACTTACATACCTCTTTCGTCACTATATATACAACTGTATTTATAATTTACTTAAGTATGTAACAAAGATCTCCCTTGAACTTCAGGCTACAGAAGTGCAGTTCTATGCAGCTACAACTCTACACACTAAGATCCTGAGGTGCTGGAATGAAGTCCCTCCAGAAAGCTATGATGAGCTTAAAGAGAAACTACTACAGGCTATCTTCACATATTCAAAAGGACCCAAAATTGTTACCAACCGTTTGTGTATTAGCGTAAGGATGTTATTTATATCGGCTACTTAAACTAACTGCTTTTATAAGACACCTTAGCTATGTTTTCTGCATTGTATGTTATACATATAATAGAATATAGCCTAAAGTTCTAAATATGTCCTTGTAAGAAGATATATGTAGTTCATTGTTGTCTCGCTTAGTTTTATTATTTAATGTAGTTTAATATTCCTTATATTATATATTTCCTTATATATTTCCTTATATTATTATTATATAATATTCCTGCACTGTTCCAGACATTCAGATATTCCCCATAAAAAAAAACTTGCACACCTTCATATTTTTTTTGTTAACAATAGAGAAATAATCTAAGTTGGTTCTATTATTATATTGTATAGCAATAAAGTCCAGTAAAACAAACTAATAAAATTTTTATATTTGTAACTTCACACATTTTATATTTGTAACTTCACACATTTTCAGACAAATATAATACATAATGTAATTAAAAGAATATAAAGTCCTTCTTGTTATGTTCTCTGCACAGGTGTTCATGTAACATGTGGTAATACTCAATTCTGTTTTAGCTGGCAGCATTCATCCTACAACAAGGCACAGTGGACCTAGCCACGATATTACGACCTCTGTCAACAGTAGAAAATACAAATCTACTTCTAGAAGTACTTACTGTGATACCTGAAGAAGTAAGTCATTTATATGTTGGAATAAAATTTATTGTTATATTTTGTTGTAAGGTATATAGTAGTATGATGACCAATTGGTTTTAGTAATTACGTGCGAAATATATTCTGCAGCTCAGAACCTTGGTGGTCTGTACTGAGTTGTTTCTGAATGTAAGTACAATGATTTTTCACACCACATTCCTTACAGAAAAAGTCAAAATTGCAAGGAAACCTACATATTTACATTACAAAAATTTTGAAACTTAGTTACATATTAGAATAAACCTGCTTTCCACTTAAGGGACAGATGAGGTCAGTTGCCGCCTTCAACCTCATTGATGTCCTTACATTACTGTACTTAAATTAATTAAAACCTCATTGGTACAGATCACCAGGGTTTGAACTCGCAATAATTATATTTTAAGCTACATAATAAATGCAAAATTACAGTGACCCAGAAACTTAACATTATTTACAGTATAATAGTATGACAATGGGCTCATATCTGCGAAATAAAAACCGCGCGGCCCTCCAACAGGCGTGCCCCGCAGTCCTGGATGACATGCTTCGGTACCTGCAGTCTGTATATAAGTGAGTTTTTATTATTATTATTTTGTTATATGAATACAAGGCCTTTGCATCTTTTCATCACACAAATATATGACTAGAAATTACTATGAATTAGAAGATGCAATTTTGAAGAAGGTGCAATTTGCATGCAATTTACTTATATATATCCTCACGCCTTCTCACAAGGGTCCTCGAAGGGGTAGGCAGAGGTGTATAGGCACTCAGATTTAATTGATTCTGTAAATTAATGTGAATGGTTGGATCTTACACTCATACATTTGCAACCTCACATACACATAGAGAAATTTAGATACAATTACATTAAATATATCTGAACATACTTCTATCAAGCACTGTTTAAAAAAAATATCATTTGCCATGTGGTATATGGTGTTATAGGTACCATTTCTAAGGTATTTAGTAGAGTAGAGGTCTTAGTATTTAGTAAAGTTTGGATGAATGAATGTGCTTCCTATTAAAGTGACTACAGCAAGGAGTCTCCCTCGGAGCAGATAGTCCAGTCGTGGGTATCCGCCGCGACGTGTGCCACCAGCTGGCTCACCCTCGGCGGGGAGGAGGCCTCCGACCAGTACAACGCCGACCTCCCCGACCGTATGCCACTCTGTCGAGCGCTTCTCACCGTCGTGCAAGTCTTGTACACGTGAGTTACGTAATATTATTATGATTTAAGTTCTTCAAGAAGGGTGTGAAGAGTTACCTGTAGGGCAAACGCACGCGGCGTTACTCTTAGTGTTGCAAATTAATACCACTTATCATACAGCAAATGACAGACTTTTCCTCAATTAAAATAATATGAGTTATAAATAAAAACAAATAAGGGTTTTAAATGTAAGATGATAAAATCTTATAGAAAGGATGAATGCATACATAAATGTTAATGTTGGCGCTCTTATATCTCTGCCTACCTGCCTGCGACATATATCTATAATTGGCTAGTTTAACATCACTACTTTAACGCGAACCAATCGATGCCCGCAGCCGACAAAGGGTGCTCGTTTCTATCTCGTTCGTTTCGCTCGTTTTCTTCGCAACCTAAGTGCCTGGCTGGAGGCCTTCGCCTAGCTTGTTTGATTAAGAAGCAGATGTTCCCGGGGCTCAGGCTACGAGAGGCTAAAGATGAGCCACTTGCATTAAGCCTATACTATATGAGTGGCTTGGTTGTGGCGTGTAGGTGGAACGAAGCCGTGAGCGACACGGCGCTGGACGCGTGCGAGGCGTGTCTGTCGGGCGTGCGTGCGGCGGGCGGCGGGCACGCCACGCCCAGGCACCCCGTGGCGGCGCTGCAGCTGCTCGCTGACGTGGCCACGCTCGCCGCGCCCATCATGCACAGGGACAACGTGCCTAATAGCATCAATGAGGTAACTTGCCTATACACACCTACTTGTTAGGCCCCAGGTTTTACCAGCGTTACATTTGATTTCATTACTTTCTGACATTGTTTTTATTTTGCGTTAGTGTCAAATATCCTGACTAACTTTCGCATTTAAAATATTTGTATGATAATTAAATTGTGACTGATGTTTGTGCATCGTAAATATTGAAGAAGACCTCTTTATTCAGAACAATAAAAGCCAAATATTTTTACTGTCTATCTTTTTGTATATTTGTATAAGTATTAAAACCACCTATCAACATACAAATGCCACCTAGAAATTTGAGTTTTATGTTTTTCTCAGGCACGACTATACATACACTTTTGAATTTCTTAAACGTATTAAGGTTTCCTCTCGATGTTTTCCTTGACCGTAAATAAAGGTAAATAACTTCAAGGCGTAATATTAAATGTCATACTCTTGTAAAAAAATTGGTTACGCTTGTGCTGGCAGTAGCGGGAACTATGTGCTTCTTATATCGCTAATACTGCTCTTGGTCTGTAAATTCAGAAAGCTGTATAATGAATGGTGGTGTTGTTATTAGGAATTGGTGTGTGCGCTAGTGACGTGCTGCGTCGCGTTATGCGAGACGCACTCGCGGGCCCTCGTGCGGGCTGTGGAGGGCGGCGAGGCGGGGGGAGGGGGGGGCGCGCGCCAGCTGCTGGAGCTGCTGCTGGCGGCGCAGGCCGCGCCCGGCCACTACCCGCTGCACGAGACGCGCTCGAACCTCGTGTTTGGCTTCTGGTACACGCTCCAGGTGAGCCCGACATTACTGCACCACCCCAGGACACCCTACTGGAGCATTAAACATTACAAAGTATCGTTGATATCGTCATACTAGCTATGCACCGCGGTAAAGCTTGATCTCATTAGTAGATTATATTTTTTTTTTCTGGAATTATAAATCCTGTGTTAATCCACCTAGTTATATAAATATGTTCAAAAACTTGATTTGATTTCGGTTGCGATCAAGATTTTGGGTTTTTATTTTGCTTTTTTTCATCCGACTGATGCTGGGTGGAATATGTAGTTTTATGATAATTGAAATGATTGAATTAATGAGTGTTAAGGATAGTGCGGGATGCGAGGAGTATGACCCCAGTCTATTAATTGTAATGTGCGTGTGCACTCATAGGTAATCAGCGTGTAGTTGTGTCCCGACTACCGACAATATCTGGTGTTGAAAGCGTGCATAGGCGGCGGTAACCGCTTACCATGAGGCGGCCGCATGCTTGTTGCCACACGTGTGGTATAAAAAAGGGAAAAAAAATTGGGGCAGGTCTTCGTGGATAGCACTATCATTAGTAAGTGACCTGTCGGATGCGCTGATGTTGGTGGTGTCGTGGCAGGACGAGGTGCTGAACGTGCCGGAGGATGGCCGCGAGGTGTGCGCGGTGTGGCGCGAGGTGTTCTCGCGGCTGCTGGCGGCGCTGGTGGCCAAGTGCGAGGCGCCGCCCGACGCCGCGCTCTCCCGCGACGACCTCGAGCTGCTGCGCTGCTACCGGCAAGACATCGCCGACGCCGTCGTGAGTCCTCCCCTATCTCCTCTAACCTCCTCTGCTCTCGTATAGGCTCACCATATAGGCTCGTGGAGACGAAAAAACATCTTTTGGCCTTCGAAGGCGTTTATATGAAGTGGCAGATGTCGTAGAAGTAGCCGTGGTGGCCGAATGGTTCGAGCAGTTGCCTGCGACGCAAAGGTCGCAAGTTCGAATCCCGCCTGTACCAATGAGTTTTTCTGAACTTAAGTACAGTGATTAGTCACACCACGAGCTTTACGGTGAAGGAAAACATCGAGAGGAAACCTGCATACGTCTGAGGAGAAATTCAAAGGCGTATGTATAGTCGTGCTTGAGTAACGGCGATGGACTCGCCATCTGTCACGTTGGCACCTAATATACCTCTGGCGGAAAGTGGGTGTGTGGGTATTACCTATACACCTCTGCCTACCCCTTCGGGGACCCTTGTGGGAAGGCGTGAGGATATATATTATGTCGCCCTAAAATACGGATTCAAATATGTATTTGAATGAACAAAATAAATTAATGTATGCTGTTAGTTACCTCGCCACAAATGGCTGTTTCAATATTTTTTACTAACCAACAAAAACTAACTTTTTTTACAATTAAATGTGGCAAATGGCGAGTTCTCCGGCGGTTCTCAGGCACGACTATACATACACTTTTGAATTTCTTAAACGTATTAAGGTTTCCTCTCGATGTTTTCCTTGACCGTAAAGCTCGTGTTCCCTGTACTTACGTTCAGATAAACTCATTGGTACAGTCGGGATTCGAATACTGACTGAAGGTGACTACTAGAAGCCCGTGGCCAAATAACACATTTTTTTGTGTTGTGTTCCTACGCGGTGAATATGGTTTCCCGTAATGAGCTCCTTGGGGAGGGGGGAGGATTGTTATATTGTGTTAGCAACAGAAGGATTAGTCCCATTATGCAGTCAACACAGTATAACTCTCCGAACACAGAGTGGCAACGCGCAAGTAATACTTCGGTATTGTAAGCGTAAAAAGTCTGCGGTAACCGTTCGTAAATCTGGTGGGCTGTACGCGTGTTTGCCACTCTTGTGGTATAAAAAAAAGCACGGCTATAACCAACTGCAGATATATTGCTACGGTGTCCTGGGCGAGTGGTCGTGGGCGCTCGTGGAGCGCGAGCTGACGTCGGCCAGCTCGGAGGCGCGGCGTGAGGCCGTCCTGCACGTGTTCCTGGCGCTCAACGACGTGGCGCCGCACGAGCGCGAGTGCGAGCCTCTCCTCAACATGCTGCAGCACGCCGTCGACATCACCAACACCTCCACGAACAAGAGGATGCTCAACACTGCGCTCGATTGCCTCGGTCTGTGATACGCCCCTTTTGGATACTTATTGCTAGTCTTGTCCTAGGAATTGTTTGCAGAATATCCAATAAGACGCCAAACATTCTGGCTATCTATTTGGATATCCATGTTATCCAGTCTAGTAACTGTTTTGAAAAGCGTCTCGTATTCGCTATAGGAGTGAATATGCCAAGTTTAATGTATTATTTTAATTCGGAGATTTTCTTTTTTTGGACTATCCTACTATAAAATATCAATGTAGAAGTTAGAACACTACTGCATGGAGTTAGTTGAAATTTGTCACGGAGACAGATTATTAGCTGCATTAACTCATAAGATATGATTTTTTCCAAAGAAGTCCAGAAAAAATATCGTAATTAGTAAGTAACTTTGATTTAGTAACATTGTAAGAGCCGTGGTGGCCGAGTGGTTCGAGCAGTTGCCTGCGACGCAAAGGTCGCAAGTTCGAATCCCGACTGTACCAATGAGTTTTTCTAAACTTAAGTACAGTGATTAGTCACACCACGAGCTTTACGGTGAAGGAAAACATCGAGAGGAAACTTGCATACGTCTGAGAAGAAATTCAAAGGCGTATGTATAGCGTGCTTGGGTAACGGCGATGGACTCGCCATCTGTCACGTTGGCACCTAATATACCTCTGGCGGAAAGTGGGTGTGTGAGTATTACCTATACACCTCTGCCTACCCCTTCGGGGACCCTTGTGGGAAGGCGTGAGGATATATTATTATTTGTAATTTAGTACCGTTCACGGTGGCGGCATACTAAGTATGTGATGCGTCGGTCCCCAGGCGGGTACGCGGCGTGGCTGAGCTCTGTGTCGAGCGAGCGCGCGCGTGCGCTGGGCGCTGGGTGCGTGCGCGCGGCGGGCGGCGCCCTGGCCCGCTGCGCGCCGCCCGCCGCGCTGGCGCTGCGCAAGCTGTGCGCCGACTGCCGCGCGCCCGCCGCCGCGCTCGCGCCAGACATCGTGCGCGCCGCCATGGTACTGTACCAAACACTTTATACCATACCATCTGCCATATGCCATTATATATTAGTATACTACTGCGACAGTCGCAACCGGGGGATTCGATGTTTTCCATATAGATAATATATTTTAATTATAGAACGTGTTTAAATTTTACGATCAATAACAAGACTAGCGGGAATAGATGGGATTACGGCTGAGATGATCAAGTACGGTGGACCAGCGGTCTGGGACGTCATCTATTTGCTATGCAATCTTTGCTGGGAAAAGGGTGATGTTCCGGACGACTGGAGGCGAGCAGTCATCGTGCCTTTCTATAAAGGAAAGGGATCACGATTGGACTGCTCAAACTACAGAGCCATCAGCTTGGTCAGCTTAGCTAGTAAAGTGTATACGAAGATCCTGACGATAAGAATGCAAGAGCGATCCGAAAGATTTCTCTGGGAATCCCAAGGTGGATTTAGACCAGGAAGAGGATGTATGGATCAAACCTTCTCGCTTCGCGGAATCGCGGAAAAGTTTTTGGATATTAACCAAAAGGTTTTCTGCGCTTTCGTCGACTTGGAGAAGGCATTTGATAGAGTCGTACGAAAGGAACTCTGGGACGTGTTGCCTGGATATGGAGTGAGCAGTTCCCTACTGCATGCCGTGAAATCACTCTATAGTGATAGCGAGGCGTGCGTTAGGGTTAATGGTGAGATGTCACCCTGGTTTGATGTGAAGTCGGGGGTCAAACAAGGGTGTATCATGTCTGCCTGGCTGTTCATTATATATCTAGATAACTGTCTGAGAGCACTAAGAACGAACGGATGTGGAGTGAAAATGGGAAACTTAGTGGTCAACTGCCTATTATACGCCGATGACGCGGTTTTACTGGCGTCATCAGAGGGCGAACTGCAGTCACTAGTTACCATAATGAAAGTAGAATGTGAAAAGAAGGGGCTGCGCCTAAACGCTGGCAAGACTAAGGTTCTGGTATTCGAAAGAGATGAACAAGTGACCGAGTGTGCTATATCGGTAAATGGGCAAATTCTAGAGCAAGTGAATGAATTTGTATATCTTGGAAGCATGTTTACACGAGATGGAAAGTATGAAAAGATATTGAAAGAAGGATAACTGCCGGAAATAAGGTGAATGGAGCCATGTCGGCGTTGATGGGCAGTAAAAGTCTGAGCAAGAATGCTCGAGTTGCTGTCCACAACGCGATATTGGTACCTACCTTATTGTATGGCAGCGAATCCTGGGTATGTCAGAGGAAGTATGAAAATAGCTTGAATGCAGTCGAGATGCGATCTCTTCGAAAAATGTGCGGCGTAACGATATTGGATCGAATCCGCAATGAAGAGATTCGCAAATCAACTGGCGTGAATGAGGGCGTGATTGTAAAGATGAAGAAAGGCACGTTACGTTGGTTTGGACACATAGAAAGGATGAGTGAAGAAAGATTGACGAAACAGATATACAAAGCAAAAGTGTGTGCAAGAAGAGGCAGAGGAAGGCCACGTTCCAACTACCTGGATCAAATAGATCGGACTCTGAAGGACGGGAACGTTAAGAGTGCTCGAAACCGACGAGCATGTATGAAGAGACTGATGAATGTGGACGAAGCGAGAGAGGTATGTAAGTCTAGAGAGAACTGGCGCTCTATACTCTCTGCCTACCCCGTTAGGGACTTGGCGTGATGATATGTATGTATGTATGTAATAACAAGACTAATAATTTCCATATATATATATACGTATAAGTAATAGCCTAGCTGAAACAAGCTTACTTTTGTTATATAACTGCGAAAACATGTTAATGGTTGTAACTTAAATATTGTTTATGTAAATTTAGATTAGATGTAACTGTATGTTTTCCTATTAAAATAAAATAAATAAAATATCTCAACGCAATGTCGACACTGTACTACGTTAAATCCAGTGCGCGAATTGACAGGCCCCTAACAAGGGTGAAGCTAGTGCTCCGTCTGTTAATATACTTCTCATCAGAAAATCCCATATTATACGTTTGACATATATTCCTAAATATAAATTTTTTTCTGATGAGAAGTGTAGTAGTTAAGAAAAAATATGTTGGTGCTTTAGAGTAGCTCGGAGCACGCGGACGCGTGGGTGCGCCGCCAGCTGGTGGGGGCGGCGGGCTCGGCGCTGGCGGCCGCGGAGCCCGACGTGGCCGCGCCGCTGCTGCGGGCGCTGGCGCTCTCGCTAAGGGACGAGCTCGCCGAACAGGTCACCCACTGGACACGCTACCACATAATAACATTACCTTGAACACTGCCCAAGGATCTAACGCAAACTTAGTATATACCTTTAAAACTAAAGAACTAAGCAAACAACTATCTATATATATAAAAATGAATTGCTGTTCGTTAGTCTCACTAAAACTCGAGAACAGCTGAACGGATTTATCTTATCTTAGTCTTGATATGTTCGTGGAGGTCTAGGGAAGGTTTAAAAGGCGAGAAAAAATCTAATAATTTCGAATAAGTTTGATAAATCTTAAGTTTTGTCACAAATTAAGTTTCTGAACACACCATAATATTTGACATTAGATTTGACGACCAACTATTATGTCAATCATTCTGTCGCTCTTCAGAACACGGAGATTTGTGGCAAAAAAATAAATACATAATGTGTCGAAAATAATGATAAAACTTCATGCTTCATTAAAAATGCTTTTTTATTCAATACGTTTTGTTTGTTTTGAAATTAATTTATACAAAAGTTTAGGTCTTTTATTTATCGATTGAGGCAGTACGAAGTCTGCCGGGTCAGCTAGTAGCAGATAAAATATTGAGATAAGATAAACTTACTTATAAAATAGTATGTGGTGCACTTTTTGACTTTTGTTTCAATATCCAAAACCAAATATATATTGATATCCGAATCAAATACAGCTTCACGTCTTCCCACAAGGGTGCCCCAAAGGGGTAGACAAAGGCGTGTAGATAGTACTTATACACTCACTTTCCACGAGAGGTGCTAATGTGACAGGTGGCGAGTTACTCGCTACTCAAGTACGCATATACGTGGGTGACCCCGCCTTTGAATTTCTCCTGAAACGTACGATAGTCATAACTATATTATTTATTTATCTTCAGGCATTGGCAGATCTCTTTAGACTTACTTTCAGTTAATGCTTCTCATGAGAAAAATCTAAAGTCTAAACATCTTGCAAGTTTATGTGTGTGTTGTAAGTGTAAGGATTATCAGATTATTATAAACTTCTCATCAGTGAACAAACTGATGATCTGTTCCTCGAGTAAGTAGGTATTGGGATCGGGTTTGTAATGAAACGACATGAAATTCCCCAAAAAGTGTCGAATGTTTAATATGTGTTCAACCTGAGCATATACCATACACGTAGAACGTCATGGTAGCGCGATTCAAAAAGTATTACTATAGGTATAGTGCCATCTACCGGCCACAATACAAATAAACCTGCCATAGTACAGCCATTGCATGAATCCTTACTAATATTATAAATGTGAATGTTAGTTTGTTTGTTACGCTTTCACGTAAAAACTACTTAACCGATCATCACGAAACTTTGTACACATGTTCTTGGAGGTATTAGAAGTAACATAGGATACTTTTTGATGAAAAAAAACTTTTTACGTAAGATAAAAATGCCGTCCACGCCGACGAAGTCGCGGGCACAGCTAGTATGACATAAACGGATTGTACAATCGGAAAAATCGAAACACACAATATAATTATATTGTGTGCGTCAGGCTCTCAGCGCGGAGTCGGGCCAGAGCAGCAAGTCGGGCGCGGCGGAGAGCTGCGCGGCGCTGGTGGGCGCGCTGTGCCCTCAGCCCGCGCTGGCCGCGCAGCTGTTCCCCGCCCTCGCCCCCGCGCTCGCGCCCTTCGCCCTCCACCCTGACCTCGTCGAGGTACACGCGGGACGCCCACATATAGCAGCATTGCTCGCTTTATCTAGATACTAACTCGGTCCGCAGTTTCAGTCGCTTTAAATTTTATTGATTTCATTGTTTGTTAAGTTGAAAATTTGTTTCTTATTAATAAACTCAAAAACTATTATGAAATCCCTACATACGTTTGACGCAAATCATTACCTCTAGTGATACATACATATGATTACTGTTCGTATGCCCATGGGCAGTTGCAAGATGCTATAAATGGGCTAGTTAATGCGAAAATATTTTTTTTATCGCATATGTAGTCCCTGAGATTTACACGACAAACTCTGCCCCTTCATTATATTAGCATACCTATATACCTGATTTAAGTTAATATGACACTGTACAAGGCATAATCTATTATATGATTTTTCAGACTTTAAATTAGCTGTTTCGAACTGCGGCTTAGTCGAACCAGTTTTTGGTCCTTCGAGCTGATAAAGTATATGTATATTTGTTTCAGCCTTTGTTCCTCGTATTGAAACAAGTGTTGACGACGCTCGATGACTGCCTGCCCTGATGCCCGCCATCGGCGAGCTGACGGTTACAGGGTTCAACTGTCACCCCTGCGCTATCGGCCTCGAGGTTTTCAAACTGGTGCGTACATAACGTAATCATTATTCATACCATAGATGATTCACATTACATATTAAGTCTGCAAATATTTGCAATACTATGATATGATTGATTATGAAAATAAAAATTCAGTAAGATTCTACATTTACGTCACGTGAAAATGATGTCATACAAATTGTCAAAATTGAACGTAAGAGGTTATCAAGTCGACTGTATTTTTTTTCTTTTATTTGCTTCATGTTATGCATCGTCACATACTTGGGGCAACCGTCCCATTTTGAAGGTATTCTGTGTGTATAAGAGTATGAGAGAGTGGTGTGTGGTGTGTGGTGGTGCGCAGCTGGTGCTGGTGGTGGGCGGCGAGTGGGCGGGCAGCCGCGCGGCGCTGGGCGCGGGGCTGCGGCGCTCGCTGGCCGCGCTGGCGCCCGCGCCCGCCGCGCGCCCCGACCTCGTGGAGGCGCTGTTCTCGCTGCTCGCCGTCATCACCAAGAAGAAGCCCCTGCTGCTGCCCTGGCTCGACGACTTGATGCCCGACCTGGTCGAGCTCAGTGAGTGCAGCATGCATACATTACCGATTTGTGCACATTTTTAGCTTTAAGTAAGCTTTGAACTTAAGTACATTAGTCACACCACGAGCTTTACGGTGAAAGAAAACATTGAGAGGAAACGTACATACGGCTGAAAAGCAATTCAAAGGCGTATGTATAGTCGTGCTTCCGGAACGGCGATGGAGTCGCCATCTGTCACGTTGGCACCTAAAAATATATCTCTGGCGGAAAGTGGGTGTGTGGGTATTACCTTAACACCTCTGCTACCCCTTCGGGGACCCTTGTGGGAAGGCGTGAGGATATAGTTCGACAAAAAAATGCAATTTAGAATTCCGATTCTACGCATGAGTTTTTCTGCACTTAATTATGACAATGATTAATTACCCCACGAGCTTTATGGTGAAGGAAAACATCGAGAGGACCGACTCTGCGTGATTATATGTATGTAGGTAGGTATTATTTTAATTTGCTATTCATACATAACCATAGAACAAACCGAGTCCCTTACGTATTTGGGAAAGATAAAGCCTGGCTCTTTACTACTTCTCTCCCCTTAAATAAAGTTTGGACTTCATAGTGAAGTTTGTGATACATAAGAACGCGGAGTAGACACAAAGGTGTCAGTCAAGTATTTGTGTGCATCGCCGTACAGACACACACCGCCGGTTTCTCGTACGCTGAGCTCGTACGCATTTCTATCCATTAAATTACGTGACAGATTGTCAATCTCTGATTAGACTAGACGTAGTTTGTGTTGCTAGAAGCTTCAACTGACAAACTGTTGGCAGTTTGTCAACGGTATGTCAAATCCCAAATCAATTGCCGATTAGAGCCATTTTGAGTTTCTGAACGACAGTGACGTACACACGCCGTACAGTGGTATGTAGTGTCGAGGTGGTGTGTCGCAGGTTGCGCGAGCCTGTTGGTGTGGGAGGGCGGCGCGGCGCGCGCGGCGTGCCAGTGGCTGGCGGCGCTGGCGGCGCGGCGCCCTCACCACCTGCAGCAGGCCGCGCCGCACATCACCAGCGTGGCCCTGCGCTGTATAGGTAACCATAGACACTCAACACTCAACATCGCCCAAACATTGCATCCTAATGGCGGATCTACGCTAGACGAACCGAGCACGAGCGAAGCACAAGCGGAGCCGTTCTCGGCTACGTCGTTCGCGGCGTCAAGTGTGGACGTCCAACCTACAACGATCACTGTCCTGTCACTGAGCAAATCCCTTTGTGTTCGTCAAAAAACCGACAACAGGCGGAACGCAGCCGCACATGCTCAGCTTGTACTCGGGTCGCGTAGCGTAGACGCAGCTATAGGTTTCTCACTATAGTTAGTTTCATCCACAAAGACGCGCCCCACTATTCTTCCTTTTAATTTATCGTGTAAGTGTGCAACCTTTCACTAATCTTTGAGTAGTATCGGTACACATTGATTACCTATGAGTGCACACGCACACTACAATTAATACACTCGGGTGTATGATTTGCTCCTCGCATCCCGCGAACCCCTCAACTAGAAATTGGTGGCCTCTTCGTGGATGGCACTATCTAAACTTCAAAAGAGATGTTATTAAAACCATTCGGGGACAATTTGTACCGCCACCAGTAACGCGACTACCAGGGCGAGTAGTATATATTTTTTTATAAACAAGTACGTAAGTAGTTTTGTACTGCAATGATGTGCAAGAGCGGTGATAAGTGTGTGTGTGTGTGTGTGTGTGTGCAGGCGGGCTGACGCCTCGCAGCTACATGGAGCCGCTGGCGGAGTTGCTGCTGGCGCTGGGTCGCGCGGCGTGGGGCGCGGGGTGCGGCGCGGGCGGGGACCTGGCCGCGTGGCTGCGGCGCGCGCTCGCCGAGCCAGGCTTCCCCACCGCGCACGCCACAGACACGCACAAGGACAAGTTCATCGCCGCCGTGATCAAGTACGTCACCGCGTTTGTTTTTAAGACTAATACATATACCAGTTTGATGGCGAGTGATTACCGCCCAAAAACAATACCCGAAGCGTTAAATAGAAAAATAAAAGGTATTTTTGTGTTTTTCTTTACGTTTATTCGAATACACGTTTCTTATATACTTCATTTATTTATTTATTTATTGTATCCATATTAGAACGCCTAGAAGCCACTTATACCAATAGGTAAACGCTTTCATTCTGTCTTCTCACAGAACTCCAAACATACCGACAAGATATTCTTCCATTCATCCGCAAACAAATCACATTAAGGGTAATATATATGACGCTATACAAAATATATAATATATAATACGAAATATATAATATATATATATAGATTTCGTATAGCGTCATATGGTGTACCACACATAAAATAAGTATACTGTTTTTATCAACAACTGCAAAAAGCATAATGCTACATGTGTATCAAAGATTACAATGTATACTGTAACAATTAAAAATACAAAAATCCGTGAGGATGTTAGTTCATCTTTCACATAAAAACTATCCAATGGAGTTGACTGAAATTTACAAGCACAGAGATAAATTACTAGCTGGAGTTAATCCAGAAAAAAATAACAAGAATATACCAATTAGAGCTTGCAATTTTCGCAGTAATCTTTTCTTCTCTTCTGGCGAAGCTTCACAACAAACTTATCTTCCCGCTGCGTGGTTTTCGACTGTCACAGTATCCTAAGTGCTATTTTGTCTTTACAGAGAAAAAAGCAGCAAAAGGCGGCTATTGGAAACAGTTCAAGAATTTTCGTTGGTGTGCCGAGGTCTGGTTGGAACTGAGTACGCGCGACAGACAATCGCTTCCAAACAATTAGTGGCTTAATATTACATATTTGTACGTACAATAAGTAGCAAGTAGTAGATATTTATTTGAATCTATTTCAAACTTACATTTCGGACAATCTCTAAGGAAAGGAATCAACGTTACTTTATCATAGTAATATAAAACCCCGATTGATAATGTCCTTCATTTACAGAAGCGTAAACATTTACAAAGAATCAGAGGAAATATGAGGTAATATTTTGTTTGTATAATGGGTTTTAACATGGAATGTGTCTGAAAACATAATTACTCTATAATTTTCCAAAAGTGAGTAAAATTTTAATTTCTCGGCCTGGTTTTTCGAAGACTTAAGCTATACTATTCTCTCTTACTGTATGTATATCTTATATGGTGTTAACTACCACTAACGGCTTTTCCGTAATGTAAAATGGACTCGTTTCAAAACACTTTTAAAATGACAATCATAATTGAATTAAATGGCTACCAAGTTAGCTTAGCTGGGACTAATTTGTAGCCTGCAAATTTAATGAACCATTGCAAATGTCCAATTGTTTTTTTATAGTATTCTGTAGCTAAGCCTCAAATCAAGTTGATTAAATTTGTCGAATCATAGGTCTGAGTAAAGGTTTTGTGATATTCGCATATATTTACATAATGCGCAAAATATACTTGTGTAAGAAACAATTGGCATCCTTTATATGTACATAGATAATTGATATGTATAATTTGTAAATAAAAGTTGACGTTCGTTATTTAACTTTTAAGATATCTGAGGATAATAAATAATTAATAACAATAAAAAGTTGTTTACTAATTAACCATTTATTAGAAAATATATTTAATCCATGATAGTGGTGATTACTTTGCTATACAATAGGGAAATATTTAAATCACGTAACCAAATCAACATTTTAACAATTTATCACAGGTTGACAAAATGGTTGGTGAACAAAATTTACTACGATATATAACATATTGGCCGGTTTAGTATTTAAAAGATAAGTACGATCTTAAACACCAAAGAATCGTAAATTACACACATAGAGTAGTAACCGAGGTACCGAAAGAAGGTGTAAAGATATATCCGGCGTTGGACAAATACCTACAACTTGGTCTTGAGAATCATGCACGTTGGAATACTGTTGAATTATCGCTTTGGTACTTTTAAATATAAAACGTCAACATGTTATATTGTATGATATGAATACGACCGCATGTCTCAAAAATAATAAAATAAACCAGACAAAATTTCAAATAAATATTAAATACCAATAGATGTGTAACAGAGTAGGAATTCAAAAGGAGATGGAGACTAGGAGATCGCACCCATACGCAGAACAAACGACATAAAATATAACAAAACCCAGTTATAGAACTGGAGTTAAATGAAACAGATGAAGAATTTAACATTAACCTAAATAAACAATAGAACTACGAAAAAATCATCATTATTCAAAGACTAATTATAGATAACAGAATGCGCAGATAGTTACATCTTATAATATTACTGGAGTGTCATTAAAACTTCTTTATACAGACAATTGAAGTAAGGTAATTACAATGGCATTTGAAATCGACACTACAATATAAACTAAAGTACGAATATAATGCCCTGTCCAGACCCAATCAGGCGGAATACAAGTTATTGGAGCCGAAATGAGCTATGTTGCCAGTTTATAGAAGTAACGAGTATTGCAGTACGTCACAGACGTTACATGCATATACATCGACCGGTTCTTAAAGCTATAACATTTATTCATTAAACTATGAACATTTATACATATTTATTCTAATATATTGTACACACGAGTGCCAAGACAAACACATTTGAATGTAGTGAGTCTGTCATCCTGCCGGTGTCACTGCATCGCTTGGCTGAGCATCACATCCAACAATCGCTTCTTACGCTGCCGTTTGGTGGCGCGCACGGCTTTTTCGAACATTACCTCAACCACGCCCTCGAGTCAAGAATCCGAATCATCTCTTTGTGAGTTGGTTTCCTCGCACTTTGTGATGTCCACGTTGAAGTCGAGGAACTTATCTGGGTCGGAGTGTTTTGACTTATACTTGAGGAAGTTGAGGGCTTGGTCCAGCGTGAGGTGGAAGCAGTCCTGCAGGCTCACGTTGATGGAGGAGCTCTCCAGGTCGCAGTGCGTGGCGCGCGTGTACACGAGGCGGCGCGAGTTGTACTGCCCGTCCAGGGACACCTGCACACCATTCATTGTTAAATATATATATATATGATTAGCCGTTCGCCGTGGTAAAGATTGAATTAAATTAGTAGATTTTTCCTGGAATAAAACATATCCTAGCTCTTTTTCCACCTAATCACGCTAATAATTCTATTGCTGTGCCAAATTTAATCTAATTCCGTTTGACTGTTCTGGATTAACACAAACCACGCAAATACGAGTATTTATATGTACCAAATACCTTGGGACAATTCCACACAAATTGACATAGCCCCAAATTAAAGCAAAGCTTGTGTTATGGTAACTAGACAACGATTTATTTACTTGCATAGATATAAAAATACATAAATACATAGTACATCCAAGAGTAAAGTACAAATACTCGTGTTCATCACACCAATAACTGCCCTTGGCGGGAATCGGACCCGCGACATCAAGTTCCGCAGTCAGGAGCTCTAACCACAAGACCAGACGGCCTTTAGTTCTCGCAATTATGTATAAACATACACCAGTCCGGTCACTACATCGGAACAAGAAAGCAGACACTAACCTCGTAAGTGAAATTCTTGGCATTACACTTGGGCCCGATGTATGCGACGTACACGATGACGCCCCAGGAGCGCAGGTCGACGTCGACCCGCAAGTGGAAGTACTCGTCCAGGGCCATGATCAACCACGTGTCGTGCTGCTCAGAGTTCACCTTCATCGAGAACTTGTGCCGCCGACCGATCTTCAGCATTGTCATGTGCTTACTCTGTCATCAAATATGCGTTTATTATTTCTGGCAATAAATATTGATAGGCGTTACAACCGATCTCACGGCGCGGAGGTAATGTTGGATAGTGAGCGAAGGCGGCGGTGGGTATATTTTTTTATACCACGAACACCGCCTGATGGGAAGCGGTTACCGTCAAGTTTGCAAAAGGGTACCTGGAAGTGCGTGCCGAGCGCGGCGTGCGGCAGCGGCGGGCGGCGCGCGCAGGCGGGCGCGGGGCAGGCGTAGTGGCGCGCGCGGCAGCTGGCCTCGTGCGCGCCGCGCCTGCGCAGGCGCACCTCGCGCCCGCACGCGTGCCGGCACGGGTAGCGCAGCATCTCCGCCACCTGCTCCACACATACACCACACTCACGTACTACACACGGCTGCCATGCTCAACATTCAAATAAATCATTCGCAATACAAAAGGTGGCAACTCGACGTGTCAATATACTACTAATTTATAATAAATGAAAAATGTTGTAAGAATGTATGTTCCTCTTTCATGCTAAAACTACAGAATTTTTCCGAAGATATTGATATTTTTTATATCAACAAAAAACTTACGAAGAAAAATACATTTTACGCGGAGAAAATTGCGTAAATCTAGTTGATTATAAACTAAGCAAACTTTTCTGAACGACTCGTGACGAAAAAAGCAAGGGGTGTGTAAGGCGCGAGTGAAGTGACGCTGTATACCCGGGGTGTGTGTAAGTAAGTAAGTATTGACCCCCTCCATGGCGCGGTTGCGGACGGAGGAGAAGGTGGTGCGGCACACGGGGCAGGAGGCGAGGCGCGCGCGGCAGCGGCTGCACACGAGGTGCCCGCGGCGGCACTGCGAGATGGGCGGCTCCATCCACTCCAGGCACACCGGGCACTCCAGCAGGCGCAGCAGGCTCTACATACAGCATCAAACATCATTTATTCAAAACGTAAGGGACACAAGGAACACTTATTGAACGTCACATCTATACATACAAATAAATAAAATAACCGCTTTTTACCAAATGCATATGGATGTATACAAGATTCATTACCAAAAATATTTTTTTTTATCTTGTCAGTCCGTTTGTTCCGGAATATCTCTGAAACGGCTGGACCGATTTTAACGGGACTTCACTGGCAGAGAGCTGATAAAAAGGATTTTTATATTATAGAAACTGAATTACTTTTTTTTATTTCCACGCGGACGAAGTCGCGGGCACAGCCATACAACACTATCTTTGCCCGGAAAAAATATAACACGCTAAGGTTTTGACCACAGAATATAGCATGGAACTTTTGTGTGATAGGATTCCTGTGGGGTGATAATGTGATAAATGGAGACTCCATCAATTTTCTTCTCGATGGCATTGAGAATTTCACAGAAATTCACCGTGAATCTCATGATGTAATTAATCACTGTACTTAAGATAACAAAACTCATTAGAAACTTGCAACTTGCGTTCCACCCGTGACCACCCCAACCGTGAGTACTCGGAGCACTCGGCCACCACATCTAGTGACAAACTACAAACCTGATTGAAGTCTTTCACAGTGAAAGGCTCCCCGGGGGTCAAGCTGGGTGCATCGTCTTCTGAAAACAAATACGAACTTTTGTAATATCACTAATAGAAATAAACAAACATAAAATAAGAAATACCTTCTCTTCTTCTTTTCGCTCCTTGGCGCTCACTCTCATTGGCCACCTCCTAAAAGAAGGCATACATCTGAAGGTATACTTCGTTACATAATGCAATCTACGAATAATGAACCAAATATAAATAAATACCTGGGACAATTCCACACAAATTGGCCTAGTCCCAAATTAAGCAAAGCTTGTGTTATGGTGACTAAACAACTATATATTCACTTATATAGATAGATACATACATAAATACATAGGACATCCAAGACTAAGGTACAAATACTCGTGTTCATCACATAAATAAATATATATAAATATAAATATATTGATATAATAAATGAGAAAGTTTGTGAGGATATTTGGAACTCGACCACACCTGAACGGCAGACCGGAATTGAATGAAATTTGTTATAGAATAATAGTTCAGTTAACACATAGGATATGTTAACTTCCAGAACAAAAATCTACCAATAAAGTAAAATTTTACACGGGCAAAATCGCGGTTGAATGCTAGTATCTAGTAAGGCTATTAATCAAAAATGACCGCTATATGACAGTCTGTCTATGCTACATTTACAATTATTCTCAACTCTTGAACGAATTTGAGAAAGGTTGGCGATGAAAGGAAAGGCATGCCAGCTGTCAAGTAACTGGTTCCAGTAAGAATTCCAGATACACTACAGCTAATGGATGTGTTGGCAGAAAAGTTAAGTACCTGTGATGCCGCGGGCTGGGTGGACGATGTCCCCTGCACTTGTTCAACCTCAACCTCTGTCTCTGTAGGTCGGCTCGGCTCGGGCTCGTCAGAGGCATCTAGGTCCACTACCTCTGCCGACGGGGATTCTTCTATTTAGAACACAAGAGCCCTTTCATAACTATATATATCCTCACGCCTTCCCACAAGGGTTCCCCGAAGGGGTAGGCAGAGGTGTATAGGTAATACCCACACACCCACTTTCCGCCAGAGGTATATTAGGTGCCAACGTGACAGATGGCGAGTCCATCGCCGTTACTCCAACACGACTATACATACGCCTTTGAATTTCTTCTCAGACGTATGCAGGTTTCCTCTCGATGTTTTCCTTCACCGTTCATAACTATATATTGCAATATATTCCGTAGTGCAAAATAAATAAACACATGTTCTATAAATTATATATTTTTTCAGTATTATTATACCTCTGGCGGCAATTAATATACCTCTGACGGAATGTGGGTGTGTGGGTATTAACTATACACTTGTGCCTACCCCTTCGGGGACCCTTGTGGGAAGGTGTGAGGATTTTATTATTATATTATACTTTTTCGCTTAAAAGTTGAATGATTCACGTATGGTTTTCAACCATACGTTTTGGATAAAAACTTGCCGAAGTAAAGACATAAATGTTTTTTACACAACATACCACTTCTATTCGCGTTCTCTTCATTGTGGTCAGCTCTGTGCGCGGCCACCGGAGGACTGGATTGCTGTTCTTCTAAGGGACAAAAAAGCTTAATTCTAATTTCATTCAGTCAAATATTATTATCTAAATAGCTAGTGGCCGTATTAATAAGGGTCAATAAATCAATTAACAAAGTAAACTTTACATGTATATAAAAATCTGTATATTCTTTACAGAGTAAAGAACATATTTACAATATTTTATTTCACATGCTGTTGCTGTACGACATATCAACAGAATCATCAGAAATCCAGTAGAGTCGAGAGCACTATTTTATAATAATGATTAAAAATTATACTTCTTATTGTTACAGGAGAGATGTATGTGAATAATAAAAAAAGAGGGTGTATTGATTGACCACCAATGACTTGGCTGGAAACAAAAAAAAAGACTCAAGGTCTGTAAACACGAACGAGGAGACAATTATATGATGTGTTGCAAGAATATTAAGAGTGTTAACCCCGGATAAATTACTTGGGAATAGCTAGAAAAAAGAAAGAGAGAGAGAGAGATTTAGAAGATATTGATCTAAAAAAAGAGAGGTATTTATAAAAATAAAGTAATTTAGAAGAAGAGATGTATAGCAGAAGGGAGAGGTTTGGAAAACATAAGCTTAGAACGGATGGATTTAGAAGAGGAGAGTGATTTCATAAAAGTGGAAAGAGATTTTGTGTGGAGAAAGATTAGAAGAGAGAAAGGTTTAAATGCGGAAAACACAAACCTTCATCAGTCCGATCGTCGATGACATTAACTTCGACGGGCAGCGGCGCGGTGGCGCTCAGGTCGACGGCGCAGTCGGGCCCGTGCCGCCGCAGCCGGCGAGGCATCGAGCCCGAGATCATCCTCTCCACGCCCGGGTAGCTGGACGATGTACCTGCACAAACCAAACGCTAATAAATAATATAACAACTAAAAAATATCAACAATACTTATCTGTCGGCACAACTAGTATATAAATAAAATGAGAGCCGTGTTGGCCGAGTGGTTCGTTTTCGTTCGAGAGTCGCCTGCAGCACAAGAATGCAAGTTGCATACGGACCGTACCAATGAGTTGTTCTATACGTACAATGAGTCTCACCACGAGCTTTGCAGTGAAGGAACGCATCTAGAGAAAAGCTGCATAAGTTTGGAAGAAATTCAAAGAAGTATGTATTGTCGAGCTTCAGAAACCGCGATGGACTCGCCATCTGCACGTTGGCACCTAAAATATACCACCGGCGAAAAGTTGGTGTGGGTATAACTACATACCTCTGCCTACCCCATAGCCCTTGTAAACGTGAAAATCTATGTAAAATGTATATATGTTTATCTTTCGCGAATACAAGATATCTAACTAACGGTAAAAACCAAGACAAAATTCAAATTTTCAAACTGTATACTGTTTGTTATAACATACTACTTTTGGGGTAGGCTGGGAGCGAGCTGCGTGCGGTGAGCCTCCTGAAGCTAGGGGTGGGCCGGCAGGCTCTATTGCTGGGCATGGCGGGGGTGAACAGGGGACTTCTCGATGCACCGGAGCTGCCTGTTGGGGCAAACATGGCATACTACCAATGGCTTACCCACATACATAATATAAGAATTATTCAAATCGGTCCAGTAGTTTCGGATCCTATTCAATACAAACATACTTACATACAAACCTTTCCTCTTTATAATACTAGTATAGATAAACAGATGTTTCGCTTCATGAATAAATAGCTTTATGTAGAGAACTTCAAATATATCGTCCCATGATGGTATTCAAAGATGTATATCTAGTGTCTTTTGAGGCAAATATAGAATATCATCTTCGGAATAGAAGACGTCTTGTAAGATTTCACGTGTGCAAAGCTTTTCCCAAACGACGGTTACAGCCTCGCTATTTGTCACGTTGACACGCTAATCTATCTCCATTGAACAGTTATTATATTATTATTAGAAATGGGCATGAATACACATAGACAATGATTTCAAAACTTACGACGAGACGACAAGACTTGTAAGATGTGTTGAATATTGGACACAGGGCTGCGTTCTGTCATACTTCTCTCCGCGGTCCTGTCACGGTTGTGCGACAAACTCACGTGACCAAGTGCCCTTAGGTTGTAAGACACGTCACTCAACCGGTGTCGATTCCTGCAAGAAATTAAACTCATTTGAACCTTTTTGGATAAAACAACAACCTTGGTCGCCTAGAAAATCTGCAACAACACCCTCTTCTACGAATATATCTAGTCACGTCACAGATAGCGTGTCCCACGCACGTCTTTAATTTCTCTCAAGGTTACCTTGGTTACTTTAAGGTAAGACCGCCCAAGTTCGTGCCTGTAACCCCCATTGTGGCAGCGACTACTTTAATCGCACGGCCACAACCAAGTCCAATGGTTAGACAACATCGTGACATTAGATTTAAGCATTGGAATATATAAAATGTATATAAAAAAGGTAGTAACACGACTAACCATGGCGACTCATTTGGAAGATAAGAGGGGAATTACCAGCAAACTGCAGCCTCTATTCGAAACCAGAGTTATTGAAGTCGATCGGTTATTTATCAATGATTATCATAAAACATTTTAGATGTAGGTATATGTATATATTTTTGTAGGGCCTTTGATAACCTAGGTTCGCTTCTGGCTATAAGGCAGTGGATGCACTGACAGAAAGCTTGGCGTGCTAGAGGAGTCCTATATTCAGCAGTGTGTTGAAAAGAGCTTTGATTGCTTGATTTAAATGCTATTAAATGTGGACGCTGAAGCCTTGCCACGCGAGTATAAGGCATTGAGGACTTCGATGATATTCTATATACTTAGGCACTAGTAGCGGGGCCAACAAGTTAAAGCAGAATGAAGTGCATGCATTGCAGTATTACGTGACATTTTGAGGATATCAATTACGTGCGTGTTACTTGCAAGGAAGTAGCGATAACAGGCGGCATATCTTAATATTAAGGACTTTATGAAAGTTGTTTCGTCATAGAATTTATGGCATGTTTATTACACAAGAGAGAGCGTGTGCATTCAGTGTGCAAGACCGTGCTTTACAGTAATTTTGTACGTGTGCATTCAGTGTGCAAGACCGTGCTTTACAGTAATTTTGTACCACAACTTCTTACAGGTTTACGAGTTTCCTTACTTATGTTCCTCTTGTATATTCAGTTCGAGGTGTGACACTTAGCTCCATTATAGAAGCAATTGAGTAAAAAGGGGATGATTGAACCTGCTATCTATATATTTGACTTTGCTGGTGATGGCTTAAACAACACAGCCATAAAAGCTTCTATGGATTCCATATAAATTGTCTACTATTTTGGTTATATCTCTATTGTTTATTACCTAACCACACCAACAGGAGTGTGATTATTGATGACTGACCAGAATAGGTCTCTGTCCATTCTACTTGCTTGGCTCCTGCGCACAGGCGTTGGCGCAGGCGCGGCGGGAGGTGTTACCGACAAGCCTGCAGATACAAAATCATGTGCAACATTACAAATATTTCTTATTTTAACTTTTATCTGCATCAAAACTTTTAAAATATATTTTTGCCAGATTTTCTCAGGAATTTAACAATATCATCAGAGCATGAAAACTTATTATTACTTCAGGGATAAAAAAAAATTATGTGAGTGGTAGAAGAAGTCTAACAATTTATCACATTCTTATTCAAATCGAGATGTAACAAATACTTGCATCAAATTATGTGTATACTATATGATTGCATCTTGGTGATTAATGAGTGTGTATTTTAGCAGTTCTAGAAGAACGCACATGGCGTCAGACCGCCAAGTCCTACTACCACATAGTTACTATGCCACATCACCAGCTATTTCAGGACAATAGTAAGCATGAGGGTCTCCTAAGAGACAGCATGATGACATGAATGTTTGTATAGAACATTAATTTCTTAAACACCAATAGGGTTCTTTATTTTCCAATCATATTTATGTATAAATTAAGTTCTTCAAGGTCAATCAACAATGTTGCATTATATTTTACACCACAACTTTCTAAATTAGTTATAATTTAAGTGGGCTGTATGGATCTTTGTCTACTTTCACAGCATATGTATTAAAAAGACATAACTAAGGATAAGGTAAATACCACTAGTTCCAGGTAAATCAGATACACTGGGCCTTGATTCTTCGGTTGGTCTATGCAGAGCAGGTTCATCTTGAGATGGCTGGGGTACTTCATCATCATCTAAAATACAATCACATATGAAATCATCCAATTTCAAACAATGTAGGTCTGATCATAACACAAATATCCTATGTGACTATCTGAAATATTGTTGACTATCCTACTAACAACATTATCTGGATGTTCAGTTGTCTTTCATGGAAAAAGTACCAAATGGTATTGGATGTATTGTAAGTTGCCTTAACATATAGCATCCTCACGCCTTTCCACAAGGGTCCCCGAAGGGGTATGCAGAGGCGTAAAGGTAGTCCCCACACACCCACTTTCCGCCGTAGATATATAGTTTCGGTTTTTTACCCCATGATATACTCGGTTTGATTATATGTATGTTATGTTTAATTCCGGGAAAAAAATCCATTTATAATATCAACCAATAAAAATTTTACGGTGAAGGAAAACATCGAGAGGAAACATGCATACGTCTGAGAAGAAATTCAAAAGGCGTATGTATAGTCGTGCTTGAGTAACGGCGATGGACTCACCATCTGTCACGTTGGCACCTAATATACCTCTGGCGGAAAGTGGGTGTGGGTATTACCTATACATCTCTGCCTACCCCTTCGGAGACCCTTGTGGGAAGGCGTGAGAAGTAATTGCTACAAGCAATAATCAATAGTTATTTTGTTCAGTTTAACGTCTTCATTTGCCTTAAATTAATTGACTACTATTGAAGCCGTGGTGGCCGAGTGGTTCGAGCAGTTGCCTGCGACGCAAAGGTCGCAAGTTCGAATCCCGACTGTACCAATGAGTTTTTTCTAACTTAAGTACAGTGATTAGTCACACCCGAGCTTTACGGTGAAGGAAAACATCGAGAGGAAACCTGCATACGTCTGAGAAGAAATTCAATGGCGTATGTATAGTTGTGCTTGAGTAACGGCGATGGACTCGCCATCTGTCACGTTGGCACCTAATATATCTCTGGCAGAAAGTGGGTGTGTGGGTATTACCTATACACCTCTGCCTACCCCTTCGGGGACCCTTGTGGTAAGGCGTGAGGATATATATATAATTGACTTAAATTTTAAGTGAAACCATAGGAAACAGCTATTCCACAATAATGTTAAGGCAAATGAAGATGTTAAACTGAACAAAATAACTATTGGTTATTGCTTGTAGCAATTATTTCTCAGTAGATAAGACAGGCAAGTCTGTATGGAGAGGAGTCAATGGCATTAAATGACACTCAAGATTACATTCTATTTTATTATTTACTATACTATATATTATATTATTTACTATACTATATATTTGTATTATGTACTATACTACTAGCTGTACCCGCGACTTCGTCGGCGTGACTTTTTTACCTTTGGTAAAAAAAAAAACTATTAAAAGTATCCTATGTTACTTCTAGGTATTAGAAGTAACATAGGATACTTTTAATAGATTTTTTTTATAGAGAGAATATGTGTACAAAGTTTCATGATGATTGGTTAAGTAGTTTTGATGTGAAAGCGTAACAAACAAACTTACATTCACATTTATAATATTAGTAAGGATAGGTACAGGTATAGGTAGATTTTATATATTTTACAAGTTTATTTCTAAGCTTATTGTTTGGTTTATTTGTTTTTAAGTTGAGAGCTGTGGTCCACGAGGGGTTCATACCTTTGCCTGCAATATAAAGATTGCAAGTTTGAATCCCAACGTTACCAAAAAGTTTTTCTGAACAGTGTTTTACAGAGAAGGAAAACATTGATAGGATACCTCTGTCATCTTTCATGTTGGCACCTAAAATATATCTTGAGCAGAAAGTAGCTGTGTGAGTACTTCCTATACACCCCTGCTTACCCTTGTGACCCTTGTCCTCATGCCTTCCCATGAGGATATATGCATTTATTATCATAGTTTAAGACAAGTCAATTAAATTGGCTCTGGAAATCCCCTTGTGAATTAGCTTATGATTTACAAAACGGTTTCCTATTCATATTTCTGCCCAAAGAAGCTGGTATATGACAAGTATATGACCTATGTACATATCACACTGCAAAGTATTGCAAGTTTTCATAGCCCATAATAGTCTGCAATACTGGGAAATCACTTGCATATTGCCAACCTATTGTGAAGAAGAGTATTTAGGATCATATGGAACTAAGGAAGGAAGGATAAGAGTTTCCACTCCTGTGAAGTGTACAGAACATTTGAAGATTCTGTATTCCAGACTGCCAAACAAGATACCTAAGGCTTTTGACCAAAAGAAAATGCTATTCACTTCAACGGATATAGACAAAAACAAAGAGAGACTAACTTGTGAATATGTAAAATTAAAAATAGTATTAATATATTAATTATAATCATCAATCACAGAAATTTAATAAATCGATATACTTGGGTCTATTGCAGTAATGGGTTCGAGGTCACTGGCCTGAAACGTATGTTGAGCACATAAATGCAAAATATACCCTCACGAAATAAAAGTAGTCTTTTAAGCGAGTATATTTTTTCACACAAATCTTTTATCATAATACTTTGCCGAAATACAAGGCGACCATATACTATACAATAAATTACCCGAGCTCCAAGGGTATTCTGGTATTCCCAAAGCTTTTTTCATAGTTTCCTTTCTACTACCCATAATGGATAGGATCACAAAAACAATCTGTAGTTATTTTTTTCTGCTACACGATGTGATACTCTGAAACCACAACACAAGGTACACACCAATCCCAACAGTGAGTTATTTTTAGCAATTAAAATGCTCAAAAAATGTAAATAAATACCCAGTCCCAGCCCAGAATATTTATGACAGACAATGACATTAGGTTACACAACAAAGAAACAGTGTTATTACGTTTTTTATTTTTATTTTACAGTATTCTTTACTGGATAACTTGTTGTTCAGTTGCCTGTATTCTGAAATTACAAATTCCTATTATTATTACCTATACTAAGTATATTGCACAAAAAAGCAACATTTTTATCTGTATAAAAATGTATAAACAAACAGATTTTCATGTAAATAGTTTGGCGAATGTTAGGCAAATGTTACTCATGTCTTTATTTAGATCTTCTTACACATATCACACTCTTTTCGACGCGGATTTGATGTGCGTGATGAACGTGATAGATGGCGAGTGCCGTGTCTCAAACATGACTTTATGTACATAACGTAGGGGTAGATATTAGAGCGCTTTTTCTCATAGGCCTATTGAGGAAAGGCGCTCTAGACAGAGAAGTAGCTATTAACTTCAATTGTGTGCACTTTTTATTAAGTTTTAAATATTGTCAGAAATCACTGTACGCGTTAGTTTATATACATATACATATCATCACGCCAAGTCCCTAACGGGGTAGGCAGCGAGTATAGAGCGCCAGTTCTCTCTAGACTTACATACCTCTTTCGCTTCGTCCACATTCATTAGTCTCTTCATACATGCTCGTCGGTTTCGAGTACTCTAAACGTTCCCGATAGTTTATAAAAGGTCATAAGTATAGTCTATTGGATTTCGAACTTTATTATTTATTTTGTAGGTGACTTCTTAAGCTACTCACACTCAGGCACCACGGCAAACTTTTTACTCTCTTCTCTGTCTCTAAAAGACCTGTTTCCGATAACCGATCCAAGTAACCGATGCGCAGTCGGTATCTGTCATTGTCATTACTAAAAAATCTTTGATTTGACAGCTGTCACAACTACAGGACATCATTCCACTTTCATGATGTAAATTTTTTAAATACTCAGTTTTGTATTTCACTCTTTCTAGTGCTCCACTGTTTACATACTATTTGCAACGGTATTTTAAATCTTAAAGAGTGACGTATTATTTCTTGCTTGTATGAGTAAATTGTGACAATGGAATCGGATATTATGAATCGTAATAACAAAGAAGTGCTTGATTTACTACAAAATGAAAAAATATCTAGTGGAATAATCGAAATATGTAAAGCTAACGATATTGACGGCCAGTGTTTGCTTTCTTTTGTGGATCGTGATTTTTATGAAGTTCCCTTTGACAAATTGAAACTAGGTGAAAGGAAACGGTTCATATTGTTCGTTAAAAAAATCCAGAGAAATAATCGACATGCTATGTACGAACTTGGACTGTGTGATGATCAGCTGGTCGGCAATCCCTCCACAAATATTAACTTCCTAGGCACGAACTTGTCTCATTTGAGTTACAGTCTACGTAATAAAATTCCAAATGAAGTTTTTGAAAGAAATTCTGAATGCATATCCACCTACACTCCTGAAGTCAAAGCTTCCAAATTGAAACCAGAAATTTGGAAAACTGCAATTGCATTAGGTACTATTGTATTGTACATCTAAACTTATAATATTAATTGAAGTAAAAGTAACTATCTCTCTACCTGTCTATTGTTATATATTAATATAATAATATATATAATATATCCTCACGCCTTCCCACAAGGGTCCCCGAAGGGGTAGGCAGAGGTATATATAATATCCATTTGGGAACCTTGTGGCAGGGAGTCAAGATACATACATATTCCAATACACTGCCAAACAAAATATGTAACAAAAGAATTGTATCTAGTATTTTCAGATCACTAAAGGTAAACATGCAAAAATAAATAAAATGCTCTCTACCACATTTAAACCTATATCAAATATCAGAAAGTGTTTCCATAATATTTGACAGTGATTATCTGCAGGGTATGTATTCCTGGTGACATGGGTGACGGCAGTGGTGATGGTGATAGTCCATGATAAGGTTCCTGACATGAAAAAGTATCCCCCGTTGCCAGACCTATTCTTGGACAATGTGCCTCACATTCCATGGGCGTTTGACATGTGCGAGATCACGGGATCCCTCCTCATGGCCATATGGCTAGTTGTGCTCTTCTTCCATAAGCATAGGTGAGTTTATATTGGAATATATAGTATATGTAATATTAAAGTTTGAAAATGATTAAACATAGTAAAATAAATAACTGTGATAAAATTTTATAACAAATTTAAAAATGCATTGTACATTTCAAATATTTATAGTGCATGTATGTGTAAACCGAAAATCTACAATTAAAGAACTGCATCAGATTCTACCTAGATCAAAACATTCAAATGCTAAAGGATGGAAATGTCAAGAGTACTTATGTATGGAGAGAGGGAACTGGTCTAATCACTTTGCCTACCCAATGAGGAACTCTGAGTGATAATTTATAGGGATGTATATCCCTAGTTCTCGGTAGGCTCTAGGTACTGAAACATTATCATTATCAAGATAAGCAACCTTGCTTCAATACAGGAAAATATGGTAGTTTTATATTTCTTAGAAATCTTTTCATTTAGTATTGACTGTATGATAAAACACAAGTAGAAATACATAGAAAGCGTAACTGAATATATTATCAAGTTAAAATTTGTAATTAACTAGAATAATGCTTGGTAAATTTTTAGATGAAACAGTTAATATTTTAATGCTTTTTTCTTAAAGATATCCAATGATTGACATTGTTCAAATGACAGCCATCATATGTATGATCAATTTTAATAATAATAAATCCTCACGCTTTCCCACAAGGGTCCCCGAAGGGGTAGGCAGAGGTTTATAGGTAATACCCACACACCCACTTTCCGCCAGAGGTATATTAGGTGCTAACGTGACAGATGGCGAGCCCATCGCCGTTACTCAAGCATGACTATACATACGCCTATGAATTTCTTCTCAGACGTATGTAGTATATAATATATCAATTATATTCAATTGTAAACATCAACATCAATCATCATTGTTTCTAAAACATAAACCACTATTGCTATCAATAATTGACTATTCAATAATGTTTTATTAATCTATGGTTTTTGGAATGTTGAACAATGATGGCAAAAGAATCTATCTAATACAGAGAGTAGAGTAGAGAAGATCTAATACAAAATGCTATCTGAGAGCAGTGCCATTTGGTCACCATGAAGAACTGCCCTTTGAGAAACAACTCTAGTTCAGAAAAAGGGAGGTGTTTGTATTCACTCCATATCTGTTTTTTCTTCAAGTCTACGAAAGTAGGAAAACACTTGTGTAAAAAGTAGCTATAGATTCCATAATTATAAGATCTTGTTCCGTATTGTCTTTCACGGCATGTAGTCAAATGATTAGTCTATAAAAAGACACTACCTTTCTGCTATAATCGCAAATTTTGTGGGATTGACATAACCGGACATCGTGTGACCTCGAACTATTAGAGGCTGAGGCTAATGCTAAACAGAGCAGAGAATCGCGTCACACAGCGCCTTAATCAGCTGTCAATTGAGTTCATTAAAAATATGTGCAAGGTATACCTTGTACGGCCTTGAAAGTATCATACAATTTATATTAATCTTGTTTGTAGCTGCACGCCGTCGTTGCATAGTTCGGTAATGAAGAATCGATGTTAGCACATTAAGCGCAATATTGGGTAACAATCGGCGACTGCGTTTGTCGCGTATTTATCGCATCGCGTAAATCGGCATACAAAGAGTTTTAATTTTATAGATTTAACATTCGTTGGGTAAGGAAGGGGTGTTAACTAGGACACGCGAGAATACATCTAGTCATCCTTAGTTTTGTTCATCACTTTTCCTTTATCACAGCCAAAATATTTTTTATGCATACACTCAAAAAATTATATCACACGCATAATACAACTCCCTACCTAGTCTATTGTTAAATTCACCGTTACAACTGCGCATATGATTCAAGGGTACTACTCGCTGTTGATGGGAAGTACATCGATCTCTCGATCATCTAGGTATAAAGAGTAGGATAAAAAAAAATATATATCTCACACATTTGACATGAAGGGCCATTGCCCTTCATGTCAAATGAAGGATTAAGATATAGGCTATGTTATACTCCCGAAAAATCTACTAATGAAATTACACACTACGCTACGAGCCACAGCTCGGGATACGATATATGCACCCTTCATCAATGAGATGAAGGGTGCCTATATCTTAATCCAGCTAAAAATCTATTTCTTTGCCAAAGTTCATCAGATTCTGTTCAGAAGTTTTTGCATGAAAGAAGTATAAACATCCACACAAACTTTCGCATTTATAATATCAGCTGGATAGATGTTGGAATAGGTAATTGTCCAAACATTACAAGTGACACTGGTTCATACAATGTATCTACGACCAATATAAATCTTGAAAGCATTTCCGCACATTTGGTAGGGTTGTTGACATGTAGGTATGTACTTTGTCCATTCACGCGCAAGCAAAACCTTGTACAAAGAACTCTGTTTATCAAAGCACTCGACTCAGATTTATGTACACATTGCTGACATACCGGACGAGGTCCGTTTTGTTCTAAAAACTCCTGTCGAAATATAAAGAATAGTTTAAGACATTCCTTGTTCAGATAGGCAATACTTACTTAGGCGCTATGTGAAGCACTACTTCTGCTTCGGTATGTGGATGTGCTTAAGTATACTAATATTATAAAGAGCCAGAGTTTCTTTGTTTGATCGCGTTAATTTCAAAAACTACAAAATCATGCATTACATAGCCCATTTATAAAAATATAACCAAGCCGTGGTGCCCGGGTGGTTCGAGTAGTTGCTTGCGACACAAAGATCGCAAGTTGGAATCCCGACTGTACCAATGAGTTTTACGGTGAAGGAAAACATCGAGAGGAAACCTGCATACGTCTGAGAAGCAATTCAAAGGCGAATGTATAGTCGTGCTTGAGTGTCGGCGATGGACTCGCCATCTGTCAAGTTGGCACCTAATATGTGGTATGGTGGCCGAAAGTGTGTATGTGGCTACTACCTAATCTACCTATACGCCTCTGCTTACCTATTACATATCATATTATTACATATCATCATCCTACTAACAAGGAGACAGAGCAGTCATTATATTATGTATGAATAATCAATATTACGCGAGTGAAACCGCGGGACACCACTAGTTTAGTCATAAAATAACATTTTATCAAAGAGTTCAGAGTTCACGATTCTCTGTTTAAGGAAATCGTAATGACGCGCTCTAGCGAGAACGCGTTGTATCTCTTATATCGTACACAAAGCAAGGACTAACAACACACCATACTCCATACTCAGGATTAGGTATTCATGATTGTATAATTGGTCATGCACACTTCTCCGTAATATATCATTTACGCTTTGTGCGAGTAAAACTCCCATGCATTATTACTAACCATCAAACACGTCCCGGTAAAATACCTTATGATTACTCACACCTTACAAATATATCTGGCGAAGCGAGCTTGCTGGTGCGGTCGCGATGAGGAGGAATATCTTTGATTTTAGTCACTATTAAATGTTGGATTCCTTAAGTTGGAAATGTTTACATACATACCTATAAAGTACTTTTAACTTTGCTCAGTCAAGGAGCGTGCTACTCAATCTGATGATGTTTACAATTGAATCTCAGTTCAAGGCCAATGTCCGTCGACCTGTCGACCCGATGTTGAAAATGTCTTTAAACACTTTTGTAATTACTTAGCTTACCATAATGGCCATAAGAATAGCAGTTAAGTCTGCCTTTATGTGCTATTGATCAGTAATTTATTTGGCAGGTTTATAATATTGAGGCGTTTCTTCGCCCTGGCGGGGACGGTGTTCCTGCTACGTTGCTTCACCATGTTGATCACTTCACTGTCGGTGCCCGGGTCGCACCTTAAGTGTGAGCCGCGCTCCTACCCGCCGGCCGACGACCTGACCGTGTGGGGCCGTCGCCTGCGCCAGGCCTACGACATCTGGAGCGGCGCCGGCATGTCTGTCCGCGGCGTGCGCACCTGCGGGGACTACATGTTCTCCGGGCACACGGTCGCTCTCACACTGCTCAACTTCTTCATCACTGAATGTGAGTGCTTTCTCTTCGCTCCATACCCAAAGCATTATAAACCATTAGTACCTGTTTTCGCGCATTCAAACAGGCTTTGTCCTTTCCTACACCTTTGGTGAGCCCACCGAAGGTGAAGTTGTAGCAAAGGTGCAACAACACCCTCTATTCGCCGGATATATAGTTAGGCGCCAAGCGTGAGAGATGGACGCCATTTCTCAAGCTCTAATATAAATACGTCTTTGAATTTCTTCACAACGTATGGCGATTTCCTCTTGTTGTTTTCCTTCGGTGTAAAGTTCCTGGTGGGATTCTGTCACTTAATATGTAACGAGTCCCCTGCTTGTATCAATAATGACATCATCTTTTAATTGTTTTTTTTTGTATTACATGGTCAGGCTTCCGTGCCCTTTTCATCTTTTATTGAAATTTATATTCCGTTTTTTTTGTTGAAATGTATATTTCGAGCGTTGATCCAATAAAAACAAATAACTTACGAAATTGCTAATAACCAAAGAGTTACGTGGGTGAAAGTACGGTACCTCCAGTTATAATAATGAATAAATAAATACCTTGGGACAATTCCACACGACTTGACAGAGTCCCAAATCAAGCAAAGCTTGTGTTATGGTTACTAGACAACGATATACATATTCACTTATATCAATAAATATGTATATATGTAAATAAATTTAAAGAACATCCAAGGCTAAGGTACAAATACTCGTGTTATGTTATATATCTGCCGTCAGCGGGAATCGAATCCTCGACTTCAAGTATCGCGGTCAGGGGCTCTAGACCAGACGGCCATCTATCCTTGCTTCACACAATCCATTAATTTCTTATTACATTCCAAATGTACATTTTGAACAATATCATAGGTAAATACTAAATAGTATTTTATGTCATTCACTTACGTATGTCCGTACCTTCGTATGTATCTCAAGATTAGATTGATAATCGCACAGATAAAGAGTCGCAATTTATGGTAGGTAAATGTGTCATTATAGCTCTATTTATACAACAAGGGCACCTGATATTTTTCTATATTGACCACAAAATAAATGCCATGCGACTATGGTCTTTCCTCCTTATTTGGTTGATAGTCCTAGTAGTTCCTTAAGGCAGAGAACAAAAGAGTAGAGAGTCAGCTCTCTCTCTAGACTCTAAAGCTCTTTCGCTTCATTCACATTCATCAGTCTCTTCATACATGCTCGATAACATTCAAGGACGGGAACGTCAAGAATACTCGGAACCGGCGAACATGTACGATTAATGGGGTTTCATTGTACTGGTCAAGTATTAACCTTGATGTGTTGTCAAAGAGGATTAATGTTGATATGATAATATGATATGATGTAAATGTAGAATGTTCCCACAACAAGAGTCGAATGAACAAGGAAGTTACGAAAACAAAGACGCATGTCGATGTTTATGTTACAATATTATCTCCACGTTGACAGATAACCTCCATTTACGCGGGTCTATATGAACTATATAGCTACATATATATGCTCCCTTTTAAGATTTACAGATTAATTATGTAGGTTACCAGCTTTCATCATATTAATTGTGGTACTAAAACTGCGCAGCAACTTTTCATCTGACTTTGTCTTTGTGGGAGAACAATGAAAATTATCACGGGTTTATGAACTGTATTGATGACTCATATAGAGTTTGTCGGTAGAGGCGGCCAGGTCGATCTTTGTGACGTGTCGTAGGTACGACAATACTTTCACACATTTTTACATTCATTTGTAATTAATTACGTGGGCAAGTACTTTGAATATAAGTTACCAACAGAAAATTATGAATAGGCACTGCTTAAAGGCGCCGGTATGGGAAACGTTAAAATTTGTCACATACTAGCTGTATTCCACGTTAACATCCACCCAAATTGATTTTTTCGGTAATCAAACATATCCTATGTGAGCCAAATTTCATCAATTACGTTCTACAACTTTTCGTATTTATAATATTAGTAGAATGTATTGATCTAAATGTACATCGGAGCCATCGGTTGCATAAAGGGTTGTGTTGCAGACACGTGCCGCAGCCTGTACCTGCTGCATATCCTGACGTGGGTGATGAACATGTTCGGCATATTCTTCATCCTGGCCGCGCACGAGCACTACTCCATCGACGTGTTCATCGCCTTCTACATCACCTCGCGCCTCTTCCTCTACTACCACACGCTCTCTAACAATCAGGCCCTCATGCAGAATGACTCCTCCAGGTAAACCCTCACTCATTATATCCTACTAATATGTATTATATATACAATTGTTTGTGTGTTGGGATGGATGTTTGTCATTCAACCACGCTAGAACGGCTGAACTGAATTAAATGAAATTTGGCACAGGGATATGTTTTGTTCCGAAAATAAACCTATATAAAAATATACTAATGAAATCGATTCGTGGGGTTTGACAGCTAGTTAATAAGAAATATAATTCAAAAGAAAATAACTAACGCTTGTACTATAGTAAGCGGCTTACATACATATGTGTGTGTGTTAATAGATGGATCTGTGTCATACTTTATTATCATAAGATATTATTTATCTATCGATCACAGTTCAGAGGTATGCTGAAAATTGTATTAGTATTACCCAGACTAACGTAGTTTTACCATCTTAAAATTTCACTTTATTCATTCGTCTCATTAAGTAAATTTTTCGGTAAACTTATATAGGCACATATTTCTTTATTTATATATTGATATGTATAATCGTATCGGAACCCAGTGTTTCGATCCGCGATTTACTTCAATCCAAAATGTCTTAGAAACAGATATATACGTCGTCTATAGGTACGTCTACTACCTCTGGTGTTGTAGGCGTCCATGGATGGCGGAATCCGCTTACTATCAGGCGGGTCACATGCATGTCACCTTAATGTTAAAAAATACCCTTTCTAACTCCTTTATAGTAATTGCAATAACTTGAATAATTATGGCAATAACACGTCATTGTATTAACCCATTTGTCATAATTGAGCATATTTAAGACCTAAACCTGTAACAGTTGGAAAAGGGAACCAATGGGTTTTCCGTCAGACTAATGGGTCAACATATCAAGTATTTTATCACGTCCGGTATTTTTACTACATCGGACAATAATGATATAGGTACATAATTACGTATCCTACTAAAAATTTACTTATATTCACTTATACGCGGATATATCGCACGCGGATATAACCTGGAGGAAAACAATATTATGTACTTACATATTTGTATTGCCAAAATAGCCTTTCCTGCTAAACATTCGTTATTCTGTGTCGACAAACTTAATACCTACGAAAGCGTCAAATTCCTAATAAAAGGAACAAATTTACGCGACACACATTTAAAAACGTGTAAACTAGGATTAGCTAAGGACTTCCTTAAGGGGAGATCCACAAATTACGTGAGGTGTTTAAGGGGGAGGGGGGGTCGAGTCAAATCTCATCTAATCTTACGTTGGAGAGAGGGGGGGTCTCGGCAAATATCACGCAATTTTTTTTCTTATTGAAACAAAAAAAACTATACTATTTTGACTAGGGCATCGAAACCCGGTTCAATTTTGAAAACCCGGGTTTTCGGGTCTAAAGGTAATCAAAACCCGGGTAGACCGGTTTTTTCGAGTATTTCGATCTTTTTATTGTAATTTTTTTAAATACACTAATCTGCGTTTATATATTGATTTCCTACAATGAGTACAAAATATAAAGGATTTAAATAAAGTAAACAGTACTTTACAAATTACAAAAACAGTTTTAATGTTTAAAAAAGTGATAAAGATTAATTTTTTCTTCAGAATATCTTACAACTTAGTACGTAATCTAGTCTTTTTTAAATCACATACTTGCAAAGATTAGTGTTTAACATTAAATTGATTATTTTGTTAACATTCACTTATTGTACCACTTTAGAAAAAAAAAGATGTTCATATAAAATAATACCATTTTGTATATATCATAACGTAACATAAAAATAACAGAAATCAGAACTTCTATTTTTTCTTCTATGCGAACGGTATCAGCAGTAGTGGGTAATTTGTTGCCGGTCTTTTCAAAAAGGTACTTTAAATCTTGAGATTTTGTGAATGTTCTAAGTGGAATTCCATCAACTGCAACCATACGAGACAGCATAACCTGCATACTTGGGTTAGCAACTTAGCATCAGTCTCAAAATAGTGTGCCAACTTATTCCATTTTCTTATTATTGCATTCGAAATGGCTTTAGCTTAATAAATAACAAAAACAAAAATATAAAAAAAAAACCCGAAAAACCCGAGTTTTAAAAATCAAACCCGGGTTTTTTTGTAATCCTCAGAACCGGGAAAACCCGGGTTTTTTCGGTCCGGGTAAAACCGGGCTCGATCCCCTAATTTTGACCCATTATCCAGATTCTTTAATTCAGATTCATTAATTTTTTTTTTTACAATAACACTCCAACACGTTTACATATTTAAGAAACGCACATTTTGAAAAATCTCACGTGAGATTGGGGGATGGGGGAGGGGGTTGAATAAAATCTCACAACATCTCACCAGGGGGGGAGGGAGGGACAGAAAATTCAAAAAAACACCTCACGTAATTTGTGGATCTCCCCTAAAGAAACCCTATCTGTCAGTCTGCCCAAAACGGGCAGCTTATAAGTAAATACTAACTAATACACTTCCATTGTAACATACTAATACAAATATACATACCTACACTAAATACGCGTAACAGCAAAATAAAATTTAAGCATACTTTTTTCATTATATTACATTAAAAAGACAGGTACAGACAGACAATATGTATTTTTGTCGAGGTTTACTACTGCCGACAAACTGTTGTACAGTTTGGCAGACTTAAAATGACGTTGTATTTTTTCCCTTCATGAAATAACAAAATGTTTAAATAAGTACTGAGCTAGCTTATGTACATATTTGTAAATATCTAAATGTACATCCGTACTAATATTATAAATGTGAATGTAAGTTTGTTTGTACCGCTTTCACGTAAATACTACATAACCGAATATCATGAAAGTTTGTACACATATTCCTGGAGGTATAAGAAGTAACATAGGATACTTTTTATTGAAAAAAAAAACATTTTTACGACTGAAAAAAAGCCGGTTTACTGATATTTTTTATGGTGATGGCTTATACCCAGGATTAAGACATAGGCTACATTTGAATCCCGAAAGATTCAAAGCTCTAATATTATAAAGGCAAAAATATGTATGTAGCTCTTTCCACGCGGGCATAAGCTAGTATAAAATAAAATGAAAATGAAAAGTACTCACATGATATTTCATGGTTGACTTTATTACAAAATGTTAACGTGATAATGTCACGCAAAAGCAGCGCTATTTAAGTAGATGTCGGACAGTTTAAATTTGATGTCCCAGGTATCTAATGTAATGTATTGTTTTGCTGGATATTGCAGAACGAGGATATGGTTCCCACTGCTGTCGTTCTTCGAGTCAGAAGTGGACGGCATCGTGCCGAATGAGTACGAAGGCCCGGTGGCGATCTTGGGCAACCTGTGGCAGTGGGCCGAGCAGCTGGTGCTGGAGGTGCGCCAGTCGTCGATGGCGCGCATGGCGGGCTCCAAGCTGCAGGAGGGCGCCGCCATGGGCGAGTACTCCGTGGTGCGCCTCGTTGACGGCATCAAGCGCAACCTCAGCCTCGTCGAGGAATACAAGACGCTTACGCTTGACAAGAACATACAGGTAAATCAGCTCCTCGCCGAATATCCGATAACGAATTTAAATGGATTGATAAATGATGAACTTTTTTTTTTAAGTGCCATAATCTAAGTACAATAATTAGTGACACCACGAGTTGTTGTGGTGAAGGAAAACATCGAGAGGTAACTTTCATATGTTTGGCAAGAAATTCAAATATGTACATATGTATAGTCGTGCTAGCGTAACGGCGATGGACTCGCCGTCTGTCACGTTGGTTCCTTTAAAATATATCTACGGTAACCGCTTATCAACAGGCGGACCGCATGCTTATTTTCCAGTTTCCACCCATGTGGTATAAAAAAATTATGTCTGGCGGAAAGTGGGTGTATGTGTATTACCTATACTCTTCTGCCTACCCCTTCGGGGACCCTTGTGGGAAGGCGTAAGGTATTATCGAAGATCAGTTCGGCAACCATGTTTTTGTGAAGAACCGGCCAGACACCTAATCAGTAATCTGCCTTCGAAATTTAAAAATTTATTAATTAAGTGCATTGGCTGCAAACTATGAAATTTTGTATGTCCTATAATAGGACCTGAGATGACCAGTGTTTCGTCCCCAGGCCTGCCTGCTCGAGGAGCGCGAGGCCGAGCGCCACCGGCCGCTGGCCGACTTCCCGACCGAGTTCCGGGATCTTGCGCACTCGCCCTCGACACACACCAAAAAGAAAATATGAACGTACTCCGCGACATTTATATAGAGGCTGTTTATAGAAGTTTCATTGTAGCTTCATTTATATACAATGATATTAATTAGATACATGTTTTTTCCATTATAGATTTTATATCATGTTATTCCATATTTATTTACTATGCTAAGTTAAACTGTAGTTTAAATTGTTAAGAAAATTTATTTGCTCAATATACTTATCTTGAATAAATAACTTTATTCGCTTTGATGTTGTTTGATTGTGTATTGAAATAGTAATAAATACATTTATTAGATTTCAGTAGCGAAAATAAAGGAAGCTGAATTTCTTTACGATTAAAATTTTGGTATTTAACGTATGTTAGTTATAACATTTTGTCTGTGTAACTGAGTGCCGGAGCTTTATTCAAAATTATGATATCAATTCGGGCAGTACAAGGCATGTAAGTCTAGAGGGAACTGGCGCTCTATTCTCCCTGCCTACCCGGTTATGGACTCGGCCTGATGACATGTAAAGTATGTAATTCGCGCAGTAGGTACCGTAAACATTTAGGGGATTGCAAAACCATTTCCTGACTTGCCGTTGCTATGCTAAGTGTGGGGTCCGTTCTTAGCCCCAACTAGCATAATGTACGCGCAGTACTCTTTACCTAGAGCAGGCATAAATCATGTTTCCTTAAATGGGAAGGCCATTTAAGGAAACACTTTGATTAACAGAACCATATTGGTAGTGGTTCGAATAGTATATTGAAATCGAATAAAGAATGTAAGTTCGAAACCAGACTATTCAAATGAGTTATTCTGAACAGAACAGTGAATTAACACATCACGAGCTTTACCGTGAACCTTTCAGAAGAAATTCAAATACTATGATGGACTCAACCAACTTGTGATGTTGGCACCTAAACATAAAAGAGGGTACACCTCTACCTATCTTGGGGAACCCTCGTGAAGATATATTTAATTAATATACAATAAAGTGATTGCTCTGTACATCATTATACTTAAAATTTTCGGAACTATGTAAGGGTCATAACAAAATAAAAAAATAAATCATATTTTGTCGTATTTTATATAATTCGTATGAAAATTAGTTAAAAAAAATGTCTTTAATTAATTTTAATAACGGTGATGAAATTAATTTGTCATGAATATGTGTAATTGATTACAACCAAAAGCTCATGTATCAAACTAATAATTCAGTAAATAAAAATTAATAATGGCATAGAAGATCATTCTTAAAGTAAGTTATATTAACTTAAATAAAATATTAATACTAAAACATACTTCATTTAAAAATAAAAGGTGACATGATGCCAATAAAATATAAAAAAGTGATTATTAATACTTTAAAATAATACAAGCCATGAAGGATAAAATGGTTAAATAGTAATATTACTCTGGAACTTCATAGACAATTTGAATATTATAATAATCCTAGATGATTTATGTTAATAGGCCACATGGTAATAAAAACGCAACTATACATCGCCACATAATATGAGTTCTCAACAAAATACTTCTTTGCATTATATACAATGACTAATCATGCCAAAGAAGTGCACTGGCGTGATTCATAACAGAACTTAATGATAGTGCTTGCTTAGTGCTAGTGGGGCTTATTTGAGCTGAGAAGCAAGTGAGGCAGTTGTTTACTCAGCAGCCGCTGTCTGCTCGCTCTGAATCAACAACTCTGATGGCTCTTTTTTCCTTTCAACATTGGTTTCATCCATTTCAATTTTTTCCTGTGATGGCTCACGAGAACTGGCTGTACCATTCTCATTCACTGGTACCTCTTTTTCGGGTGTGTATTCTTTTGATACTTCCTTTGATTCCAATTCTTTTTCAGGAGATGCCGCTTTCTCTGGTGTGGCTTCTTTGTCTACTGATTTTTGTCTTTCTGGAGTTGCTTCCTTTGAGTCTCCTTTAGCTAACGCATCAGATTCAGCATCATTGCTCTCTCCATCTGCTGGTATAGCTTCTCTTGCAGGCGTACCCTCCTTGGATGAAGATTCTTCTTTAGTAGGTGTACTTTCTTTGACCACAGTTTCTCCATTGTTTGTAGTTTTTTCTTGTACAGGAGTCTCTTGTGTTTCCTCTTTAGATTCTTTGCTTTCTTTATCTACGTCTCCATTAACAGCTTTTTCCTAAAATATGCAATGTATTGTCATATCAGTACATAAAGGAAGCAAGTAATTAGCCATTGTCAAGAAAAATCTCTGGCATTTATACCTAGCCAATGAACAATCAATGATAACAAACCAAGTCATACAACTCTTTCAAAAAACAATAACACTGACTAATACCTTCTCAGATTCAGCCTGTAGGGGCTCTTCAGGGGGCACCTCTACTTTCAGGAACTGTTCCAATGTGTCCACTTCATTGGCAAGATCAAATTGTTCATAATCCTGAAAGTTGAGTACAATGAAATCCGATTCTAACGTGCATTTCACCAGAAATTAGTGAGAAATTGTATGTTAAATTCATGAATCATATTGCATGCTTTATATATTATGCACTTACCCCACAGTACTCATCATCATTGAACATTTGCGGCGGCAGCGGAGACCGAGGGTTAGGATCACTCACGGTGCCGCCGTTCGACTTCGAATTGTTTTGCATATACTCTTTGTCGGACTCTCTACCAGGTTCCGTTATATCAATCAATTCATACTTTATGCTTTTCGAATCTAGTATCATTAAAACACGTTGCTGTCTTTTCTTCACCTAGAATCAATAATATTCACGTAATCAAAAACAATAATTCGATGAATCAGTCGGATGAAAGTCGAGAAAGGCACCCGGTTGCCCAGGAATTTTCTAATATTAAACTTACCTCCTTGTTTCCAGAAATACCACTAATGTATATTTTGACAACCATCTTTGAATAATCCCTCTCAATACTTGAATTTCAAAAGTTTTAAGCCCAACAATATTTAACTCCAAAAAATAGGCTTGGCCATTAGTCAATCTGTTATAATAATAATAATTATACCAGAGCTGGATGACAGTCAGTTCCAGTGTTGCCCGTACTAGTTATATCTTGTTACTGCATGATATTAATTTAATCAACTTATTCAATAGTTATAGAGCTTATTTATGTTTATGTTAGCATTGCTTTGAGTATGTTATATTTTAAGCATTCTTTTTGTAAAATAAATATAACAACAAAAATAATTCAAATAATTATTGTTTCTTAGCAATACCAATATACGTTCGGTTTCACGTAGCACGCATTTAGTAGGTAATTTTGAATACCGTTATCAACTCATCATAATGCATCGATTCAAAATCACCGTCATACAACGTTATGTCTGTTGAAATACACTTTAATATTTAGATTGCATTTACATACTATTTTGTGGCGACCAACATTTCGCTCTGTTGCTTCACAGTTGATTCACATCTAAGAATCCATTTTCAATACCTATAAGGTTGTCAGTCAGAAGTAAATCTATAAGTAGTAGTGTAGTAGTCATGCATTGTTCTATTAATAGTTTTTATTTGCATTCTTATCTTAGCATCAATTTTATATATAAGTACTTAAATAAAATCTCTCGTAATTACTTGCCGTTAAACAATGCTATAAGCATACGTAGTTTAGGATATACTAGATTTTTAAGTTGCAGGTACATAGTTACAATGTGATTAAAACAACAGTTTTTGTACAAATTTTAATACATTTAAATATAATACATAGGCGCATTGTCCCATAACTAAATATGAAAACAGAATGCACTATCGCGACTATAATGGCTATGCGACGCGAGCGTGCGCGGAATGTTCCAACTATCTACACAGTCTTGACACGAAATTTATTACACAGGTGGAATAATGTTATTGAGGCACATCCTGCGCTGTCTACAAATGTATACCTCAAGAATCTTTAAAATGACAACAGAAAAAAAAAATTATACAATGTTATGTTAAGTCATAAGTCAAGGTAACGACATAATATTATGTAGTAAGTATGCATGCATATACTTCACATGACATAACTGATAGCAAACTATGAAAGAACTATAGTTTAAGCAGGTATTTGTCAGTATTAGGTTAAAATAAGTATTGGAGTATTCACTAGCAACAGTTAATATTTTAAATACCTACACATAATTCATTGTACAAAGGAATCAAAATGAGCAATGAAAGTACCTAAGTTAAACAACTGAAATGTATCGAAGCTATTTCTGGCCCATCATGAGTGAATGTCACGAGTGTCAACACTGGACCAACGCTATTTTTGGTCTGACTGATTGCAGTACAGTGATGAGACGCTTGTCAACGTCCGTCGCGATCACAATATTATTACAATTTTAGATATGCGTGCAATTTTAATTGTAGATTTACGTTAACGATCAACATAACAATATATTTGTATTTTAAAATAAGGGAAGGTGAACACAAGTTATGTGTTTTTTATTGTTTTACATTATTACCTAAACGCATTGTATAAATAGTTATAGCTTCAAAGAAATTCGTTGAACAATCAATACAAATTAAATACGCATAACGGTCTCGACCAAAACAATAATGTAAAACCCATTTATCTTAATGTCAGTTCAATATACGCAATGAAACCGAGGCGAAGATAATTAATTACCAATATCACGTGCAAGTAGGGTGTTATATAGGTATGTTTATATTTAAGACACTACGAAGTGGAAAGTTATATACAAATGAGAGAGAGATGAAGCATGTCGGTCTTATCAGTTTACATAAGGTATGCGGATGCGTGATTGTATGTGCGGAGTTGTTATTGGCAGATCTCCAGACCTCTAGCAGTTGTTAGGGAGACGGCACGTTTCTCAGCGACATCTCCTATCATAACGTGTACCTATTATTAGCAGAACATTACCTTTTAATAGAATATTCTGCAAATTAATAGGACTTTAATGTTTATTATTATAGAGTTTTCATGGATGTGACACTTCCCTTAGTTATGTCATGCATGTAAGATCGAAGACTCCATGACATTTATCAAATATCGCTCGAAGTGCTAAGTATATAAAAGCGATAATAAACCATTTAGCTGTCACCATTTCTAATTCGTTAAATGAGTTTGTAAAAAAAGACAGTAAGAATCACAAAATGGTTTCGTTTTTTAATTATACATAGTAGGTACCTAGTCAATTGGAATACAGAATATAGCGTAGGAATGAAAATTATCACTTTTTGTAAAAACTGTCTACCCTAGTTTTAGATAAACTTGTAAAAATATATTAATACATTAAAGGTAGGTTAGATATATAATGCATAAATAAAAAAAAAAACATAAAAAATACAAAATAAAATTACGAAAGTCAATAAAATAAGTAATAAAGCATCTGTAGAACCGACGGGTGAGGCGAGATTGGACAAGCCGAGTATTAAATATTTGCAGGACCACGGCGCTAGAATTTTTGGTGCCAATCTAAAAACAATAGAATTTAAGAACAAAAAGAAGTTCACACATTTATTTGACATATTTCGAAATAGTATTTATTACACTAACTTCACTTATTATATTTTACTCATAAAAAAATTGTCGAAACTTAGCCTAATACAAGACATAACCTTTGTGCTATTATAACAGTAGATTTATAAATAATTTTAATTAAATTTAGTCCGGCGGATATGTCTTAGAATCAATAATTTAGCATTCGCCGACTGCTTAATGGATCCTCCTTAAAAATAATTACATTAAATCTCACATAATTTTCCCCATCCAAACACAAATTTACTCGAACAAGAGCTCTCCAAACAAATCGAAGCACCAGAAACAAAGCGTCACTTGAGCCTCTGTTAGGACTTATTGCCGTATAAAAGTTGTGTGAGATCTGTATAAAGACTAAGAGCGTCTAACAAGAACAAACTAGACATAAGACCCTTCCATCGAATACTGTTAAGTAACGTTTTAGTTTTGCCCGTAGTTTAAAAGTGAAAGCTTAAGCCCACCAGTACATTTATTACCACCAGCAAGCCCACGTCGCGTGTTTCGGACAAAGACTTTAATATATTGGTCTCACGCAAAATAAAGGTTTGCCAAAACAACCTATGTTCGAATGCTAAGTGCTCTGTATCCAAGCGGATGACAGAACTAGCTTTTCATATTATTTTTAAACTGTCGTATTTTGCATATGTGCTATCAGCCGTGCTTGCTCTTTTATTAATAGAGCACATAAAGGCTGACTAAAAGGAGCAACATGCGAGGATAGTCCTTATGCAGACGGGGTGGTATCTCAACTGCTAGACTGTCGCCAAGTTAATATGACAAACGAGTGCATAGGCTTTCCTAAGAATGGTAGTTTGATAATTTATGTACATAGTGGCGTATCCTTTGTTAAGGTAAACATTTCATTTATTAAGTTAATTAGTCCATAGATAAAGCATTGTTAGGTTGTTACTCCCGACCTATTGTCAACCTATTTCGTCCTGTGGCAAAGGTATTCCAAGTCCGTCCTATGTTTATCTATTCTTCCATTTAGTTTGCACGTCGCAGTTATGCACTGTTCGTCATACAACCCGTGCATCTCCAGACTTCGCATCGTATCTTCGTTTTGTTTTCTGCGCTGCACTTTAGTATTTGGAACTACAACTATGGAGTGTAGGCAGAGCGCACCTGGGATAGCACGCTGTGGCAGTATTTGAGAAAATTAGATTAATACATATCCCCATCGTTGCGTGACATTTTCCTGCATCATAAGTATATGCCGGATTTTAGCTCCAAAGTTGACTGATCCTGTTAACAACCTCACCTTATTCGAAGCGACATTTTTAGTTTTCAATCGAGATACCAATCAGTCTGCATACAGCTTAAATATAAAAGCACTTATATAATTTCGGCCCCCAAACAGCTACGTTGCATTCCACAGCTTATGAATACTTTTTTCATGGGTATCAAGCGCACGGGTGTAACAACACGCTTTTCAGCGGAACTATATTTTAAGTGCTAACGTGACAGAGGGCGTATCCATCGCCGTTGAAAATTGGAATTAGCGGTGATCAATGTTTGTCATAGGAATGGTATAGCGAAAGTTCAAGTGGTATGTTGTCGGGTGTGTGGTGTTGTATTAGTGGCGTTCAGACGGGCGTGCCGAAGTCAGGGTCCCCGTCCCCAAGCGGCAGTACGCGCCCGCCGCCCACGCCCGCGCCCGGCGTCACTCGCCGCGCCGACCCTATCCTGCACACGCATCGAGAGCTTACGTAATCCATACATACACCACATTCATAAGTCCCTCTAAGTATTTTTTTCAGGGATTTTATTTGGACCACCAAACAACATGACAATTTTTCCTAGATAAATGTAAAATATATCTGGGGCTACCGAAGCGAATTGCTTTTTAATTTAGAATGAAAGTTAGTTGCCTTACTAAGATGAATATAATGTTCACTTTTATATAAAAAAATAAAAAGTTGCTCTTGTGATTTAAGTATACTATATCACTAAGGTGGCAAATAATCATGTGGTTCTCGTGATGGTAAGCGGTTGCCTCCCTCTTTGGACGATACCTGGGCTATCACTACGCGTTGCTAAGCCTACGTAAAAAGCCCCCGGACAAAATACCTATGCACGTTCACGCTATCTGTATCTGTTTCTTACTATCCGTTCCTGCCCCTAATTTCATTGTCTAACAATGGATAGCACAGGTTAAAGTTAAGAATTAAGATTTTGTTTAGGGGGCAGCTTCATTTAATAAAATAAAAATCGAACACGATCGCAGCGCCACCTATCGTATCCAATTGTGAATCTATACCATCTATGTACCCGTGCAAAAACATAAAATTCATGACAATTGTTGGTGCTATTCTCAAGCCTTAGCGAAACTAAGGGACGGCTATTAATTTGGAAGTATCAGAAGATAAAATAGATCGATACAAGATAGTTACCTAAATCCCTTAGCCTCTCTTCTAAGTGGCTTGGGCTCGGCAGTACCATTGACTGTAACGCTGGGCGTGGGCTTGACTTCAATATCCACGAGTGGGGGTACTGGCGCCTCTGGCTCTGGGAGGACTGGCTCCCTCCTCTCGCTGTCCTCTGCAGAGGAGGGCACGGGCACCTCAACTAATAAAAAATTACGTTGAAATGAGAGCTCCTGACCGAGCTTGAGGTCGCGGGTTCGATTCCCGCTGAGGAAACTTATTTGTGTGATAGACACGAGTATATATAGTACAAACTTTGTTACTGAATAAATTATATTATTATTATATTATTATTATTATTATATTATTATTATTATATGTACCCTTGTCTTGGATGTCGTATGTATTTACGTATTTATTCACCTATATAGGTACATATAAATATTGTTGCCTAGTTCCCATGGTACAAGCTTTGCTTAAGTTGGGGTTATGTCAATCGTGTGGAATAGTCCCAAGGTATTTAAGATTTAAGGTATTTATTAACTTAACCTAGTTTTTTACCATATTAAAAAAGAAGCTAATTGTGAACACGTACAAAACATGCTCATTCAAACAGTAGTAAGTGAGAATGATTGCGAGGAATTCTTGATTCTGCATCAAGGTAGGTTTTGTCATCGAAAATTTTGTTCGTCATTCACAATATTAATATTATAAATGCGAAATTTTGTTATAATATTTGTTATTTAATGAGGCCAGAATGTCTAAACGGTTTGGATGAAATTGGCACAGATAGATTATTAGCTGGATTAACACATACAATAAATGTTTCATTTCAGTAAAGAGATTGAGAGAGAGAGAAAGAGATCGCGTGGCTCAGTTTCCTACAACTTTTGTAAATACGGGACATTTATACCAGCGTCGGGCTCGTTATTGTCTTCACATGGAGCCTCAGCTTGTGGGTCGTCCGACGACGGCGCCTCCACATCTATAGGTCGGTACGCTCCCTTTGTGCGCCAATCCTATGAAATAAAGCAAATAAAATTGCTAACTACATAATTTTAAATATTTATACATGGGAATAGTTACCAGGCGTGTAAAAGAGGGTAGATCGATACATGCATACATACATACATACATAAATATCACGCCGAGTGCCGCCGAGCCTAACGGGGTAGATAGAGAGGATAGAGCGTCAGTTTCCTCTTTCACTTCGTCCACATTCATCAGTCTCTCCATACATGGTCGCCGGTTTCGAGTACTCTTGTTGTTCCCATCCTTGAGTGTCAGATAGATATGATCTAGGTAGTTGGAACGTGGCTTCCCTTTGCCTCTTCTTGCACACACTTTCACATGGTATATCTGTTTCGTCAATCTTTCTTTGCTCATCCATTCTATCTATATCTCCAAACCAACGTCACTAACATGCCTTTCTTCATCTTAAAAATCACACCGTGTGTGTGTATGTGTGTGTGAATGCATATATATTTATGTCTATATGCAATTACAACTCTATCATAAGTTACTTCGGTTTGCACAGCAAGAACGACAGATGATGTACCTGCGGCTTGCGTTTCTTCTTGAGCGCGTGCGGGCGGGCGTGCACAGGCGTGGAGCGCGGGGACTCCCCCGACGAGTACTGCCGGTGGGCGGGCCACTGACACCCAAAATAAGTATTAATTTAACAATTCGGTATTCAACGTAATGTTATGGCGAATTGCATAAAAGTAACATTATCCAACACATTATGACAGCGTGACAATTTGCAACTAGCCTATTAATGTGAGCTATATAACATTATTATTATTATTGTAAGGGTGGGTACGTGAAATATCATTACAGGCATTATTAAATAAATATAGGTGTTGTGTGTGTTGTATGTAGTGTATGCTAGGCGTACCTCGAGGCCGGCCTGTATCTTGATGGAGTGGTCGTCCATGTCGAGGATGGAGATGTTGTTGTTGATGTTGTTGTAGTCCGGGTAGCGCGCCGCGGCCGGCGCCGAGCACTCGCTGCCCGACCCCGCCTCCGAGCCCCTACACAATTTTGACTCGTATTATTTTGTCCGACAAAGGTTCTAAAGAAATAGACAGGTGTTAAATAACTACAAACAATAATTTCAAATAAAAAAAAAATCTTTATCAATCTTAACCACCGTATTCACATTCACGGTCACTACTTTCCCCCAGTGTTTAAGTTCCCATTCATATTGTCCATTTCATACGTCCCTTTTGAGACTTAAGACTGTATTTTAATCACTGGCAATGTTTAGCAATTCTCATTACACCCTTTTCCAGGTTGACTAATACAGCTTTGAGCGTTCATTAAAGCAGTTGAGCGCGAAATTCGTAAGCGACGACCGAGAACGGCGGCTGTTAGCAAAAGGCTATATACTTCAGCTTTACGCAATACATCACTGAATAAGACAAAAATCAGTGATCTGTAAATTTTGTTTGGTCGGCATGTAAGATCAGTATGAGGCAGTGCAAGCATGTTACATTGAGGGCAGCGAGCGAGTGCACGGACCTGTTGTTGTATTCAGGCGTGCGCGGCGCTGTGGGCGTGGCGCCCGAGCCATCCCCCTCGGCACCGAACACCTCGTCCTCGGGATACAGCGGGAACCTGCCCATACGTAATCGTTATATAAGACTTTATTCTTTATATTAAACTTAAGCAAATATAGGCATCCGTGTTTGAAAGAAGAGGCTTAGTAAGACCACTTTCCACACTTTTCACACTTTTAAAATTGATCAAGCAAGTAAGTCTAGAAAGAGAGAGACTGGTGCTCTCTCTACCTAAACAACAAGAGTGAGAGAGTCGGTGTGATACGATACATTTAGACTTCTCATAAAGAAAGTTATATTCAATTACATAAGATAAAACTTATTAGGTGGGTAGATGTAAAATAACACACTCTATCCACCGGGGACATATTATTTAGCTGTCGTAACAATATTGATAGCGAATTCAGTGCTGTTTCCAAGACGGATGTGTATAATAATATAATATATATCTCTGGCGGAAAGTGGGTGTATGAGTATTACCTATATATATATTTGCCTACCCCTTCGGGGACTCTTATGAGATGACGTGAGGGCTGAGATTCTAAATATCTGACAATGTAACCTGTAATTGTCCTCAGAGAGTCTGTCGTCGTCGTCTGTGGCTATGAACTGGACGCAGAGGGCGCAGTCCCCCTTCACACTCTGCAACGCCTGCACCGCCTCTTTATGGCATGCCTGGATTAGAACACAAAAATATACAATTGTGATCTAAGTAATTAATTCATTTGAATGACAAACTTTGGTCAAGTCTACTATAATTAATATAAAATCGCAT